>MNPL01006504.1:0-11440 GCA_002081605.1 Tropilaelaps mercedesae | reverse complement strand
ATATATATATATATATATATATATATGTATCTGCTGCTCGCTTCTTTTTAGGCACAGCGAAATGCTGTCCATATCTTTTCCGGATACCAATGACTTTCTAACATTCAAATACTCTTGTTGCTTTATTAATAACAACCCTACCTATGCCGCATTAAACATAAATGTAAATGAGTCGCTCCGTAGCAAAACAGATTTTGCAGGCCGGATACAGTTGCTCCGTTGAGGCATATCGTTAGGCTACGTAGCACAGGCTAGGAGATTGCATGGAAGGAGTCGAACAAGAATTAGTAGGGCGCTAGTTGACGCTGTTGGCCTACGGCTTGGCGGCCCGAATCGGCTGGGCCTTCCTAAACGCCTTAATGTTTCCGATCATTTTAATGCCATATCAGGACACACCGACAACTTCTGGCTGACATGGCATTGGGAACTGTTCAGTAAAACTGCGTAAATTAGTTCTGAAGCTTACAAAAGCATCTGTAGGATGTGTTTTTAAACGGTATTAAACGAATGACAGAAATTGCATGCTTTCAATATTTCGACTTTTTGAAAAACTCACGGATAAAATGCACGACAATAGAAAACAAGATCTGGCCACTCGAAAGCTATGCAATACCTTATTAAAATGCTAAACTAACGCATCTACTACTTTTAAGGGTTGACCACTAGCCAATATTTAACGTCCATGGTAACGCTTTCTGCAAAATAACGCACTTAATTGAGTAGAATAACACGTTAAATGAATTGATACCAAAAGTTCATAATGGGCCGCCACTCTCCGTTAGCTACTCTCTACACCATCTGACTTCGTTGATTGTGGTAGTTAACTGTGCTCAGCACAAATTTTCCGGCAGGCCAACTTTTAGCTGATAGCATAGTGTTCGTAACCGGAATCTTTGAAACCACCAGTAAAATATGTTAACTATACTTCGAGTGCTTCGAGTGTTAACTATACCGTGATGTAGATAGGATTATAAGTTTTCACTGCAAGGGTAAGCACCACTGTCTAGGTCTTTGCGGCACAACCCGCTGGCGTTCCTCAGGGAATCTATATAGGACTGAAATTTAGATTACTTAGATATTATAGCCGAAAACTATTACCAATTATCGACTGATTACCTCTATTTAATTTACATTTTAGACTACAACTATAGGCAATTAGCATCAAGGCAACCTGGGTGGTGCCTTTTGAGGCGTACTACGTTAGAGCGCAGATGTGACCAGCTGTGCGATTTGTAACTGACGTCAAAAGTGCGACCTTAATAGTTGAGCCCAAATTGTCTTACTGTTATCGGATATGAACTTCACACTTCAAAGGGATATTCAAACAATAACCGAGGTTGGCCGAAACCAAACCAGAGAAACTGCGTACTTGGAGTCTGGGATCGTTGAAGTTCATTAATATAGTCGATTATCTTAGAAACGCTTGCAATACCTCCTATTGGACGCAAATTTAATTACAAGTTCCGATAAGGCGCTACAGGAGTGTATTATAGACGCTAAGGAAAGACAGTCTAAAACACCTGAACGAATAACTTTGAAGACGACTTTGGCAATCACTTTACGTTCCGCACATTTTATAATACTTAGGTTTATATTTTCATTTCTCGGAAATTGTGAAGACCAGTGTGAATGCTGGTCTTCACAATTTCCGAATGAACGATCCCAAAATTACAACTCTGCTGATTTGTTTCTAACACTCATTGCAAGGCGGCATTCGGCACGCCACTGCAATGTACAGACAAGCTATTTTCGATATTTTCAAAATATATAACAATTTTTTTGTTTCATATTTTTCAAGCGAACTCACTCGGAATTGTCCTGTTCTACCATTTTTGTATGCGATTGAATTACGGACGAACCCTAAAATGTACAAACGAAATCTGATCCCTGTAGTCTTTAAACAGGGGTTGTATGTGCTACGAATAGGACACGCCCTCCTGGTTGTGCCGGAACATTGTCAGTGAGAACTATCTTCCGACGGGGACTCTAATTCGATGTTGAATGAAATGTAAGAGTTTCCAAAATGTATGAAAATAAGGTAAACGGCTTCTTCTATAGCCAGGGACGGCAACTTTGGGCTGTTCTAGAAGAACGATAATGATAGTCCTCCAAATTCACAATAGCCAAAATATGAGGTAAAACCGTACTTATTTGAAAACCAATAATTACACGAATTAATGCATATATATAAAAAAAACCATTCATATACACGAACGTATATATAAAGTTCTACATCACTTATTTCCACAGATATCGCAGAGGCCCCTTGGCCCCTCGTACCTCGTACCTATTTCGATCACAATTTATTTTTTTATCAAAAGAGTATACAGTATGTACAAGCATACTTCCAATAGCCGCTCTGATGCAAGCCGATTTGGCACGCGTCGAGACGACCCGAGTAAGACGAATGGGTGTGCAAGCGTCCGTTGTACTTAGCTTTCTTCCAAAGCACTATCGTAGGCCCAATCATATTCGCAATCCTCAGCTTCTCTTATCACTTTTACTATTTTAACTTCTTTATCTCTTTCTTCTTTCTGTTTCTGCTTTTCTTCACGCTGGCGATGGATCTGCAAATGACAAAGAAGTAGAACTAATTGCCGATTGGTTCTTATATTGAGACTGCATAGGCCACTGTGATACATATATATATAAAAATAGATGAAATTAATCGTTGTAATGTTTTTATCTCCTGTTCACGTTTTTCACCATTGCACAGATTTCCGTTTTCAAAGACATGACTGAATGCGCTTTCGAAAAACCGTCGGATTATGACATTCACTTCATTTGGTTAGCATAAGTTAATAACTACTTCATTAGTAAAAGATTTTGTTATAGGCCTAACTACTCGAGACATACAGTGTGTAGGGCAGGCTTGTATTTATTGTAAAGAAATATTGATACATCTACAGTGATACATCACCACTATTTTTCATAGCGCTTTTACGTTTGAGTGTCATTTTCGCTAATTCCAAATAATGAACATCAATGTGCAGTACTAGTTTGTCGCGGAGAGCTTTCTTTACCATGTAAAAAGGTTCAGTTATTTACTCGTGGTTTTTAAACATTTAAAACGTGGCATGTTTCAAAAAACAAACAAAAAAGGCAATCTTTCGCCTTTTTGTTTGAATTTACAAGTTAAAGTAGCATTTTAATTTAGTATGATACCATCCTCCAGCGCCAGAAGTTTTCCCTACAATATATGTAGTGCATAACCGCATCCTATATTACACATCTCTCGAAGTCCTATGGTTTATTAAAATCAATTATTCTTTCCCCTAAATTCGGGAAGCCATATTGTGCAAATATCATCACTTGAAATTGTTTTAGAAGCCAATTCAATGCTCTCTAACGATATTAGTGTCTATTTGCGCCGACGCAACGAGCAATAACGTAGAAAATGGCTCTTGTCGAAGATGCCAAAAGCTGACTTTATCCCACGAACACGCGGTCCTGAAATGCATCTGTTTAAGAGAAAAGTCGATGGAGCTCCCCAGACACATTTCTTGAAATCATACGTAAAATAGTAAGAGGACAACAGTGTATAAATGTAAGACTTGAAGCTTGAATTATTAAAAATTTGAATTATATATATATTATATACACATTTGTAATATTACCTCGGACTTTAATGTTGAGTGAGTCTGTGCCTTCAGGTTGCGCCTTAAGAATGATCCATCTACGTCGCGCGCCAGTATCGCAAATACGCCACTTACAATTATTTGATAGAAGACGGCAATCACCACAGCTAAAGGATACAAAATAGGCAGCCAGGAAAGTATTGATAGTGTTACGTGCGTTTGGCCCGCACTCACTGGAAATACGAGACAGACAGGAAGCTACGAATGTAACCAAACGAACTCTAGACGCGTTAACCGAACGGAAAAAAACAGGAAAATTCAAGCAAGCCTATATTTGTAGAAACTACCTACTTGGCTCACAGTTCTGTGCAGACGCTTTATAATATCCTCGCCTGCAGAAGCATACCCCGCGGATGCACGTTCCGTTGGCAAGATGGCAGAGGTCAGTGAGGTTCTTAGTGGGACGCAACGCTAATTTGAGAGGAAGGCTCATCCGACAGGCAACATCGAGAACGTGAAGCGTATCTCCTTCTTTGTGTTCCCGCTTTAGCCATAGCTCAGTGCCAACTCGTTTATTTAATGCCACTACAGGAAACAACATCAACGCAACTGCCAGAACCATAAACGGTATGGCTGGCATCGGTACTGATATAGTGCGAAGGTCTTGCGCCCAACCGTTCGACCAAGACATCGTTTCTCTCTCCACACCAATCTGGCATTGGCGAATACAACCCGACGAGTCAGCTTGGTCCATATGGGGCAATCGCGAGCTTCTGTGAATAAGCTATTACGATCATTCGTGTCTCGCGAGACAGTTTAGACGTTACGTGCCGTTGGAGACAAGGGAACGCCGTAGATTGATCCGAAAACCACACGTGATTTTTAAATTTTCACTGTAATTAGCTGCTTATCAGAATAGGACTGAACAGCGAACGGAGTTGCTAAGCTTTATACTAGCGCCTGATTGTGTGGCTTTGTTTTTCATTTTTAGGAAAAAATAAATGCAATGACATATTAACAGGTAACACGCTCCTCCTTATTCAATACAACGTCAGCGGTTAATTTTGTTTCTGTCTAGAGCAGTAAACGCATCTTCCATTTAAAGTTCACATTTTGTTAGGCTTATACATTATGTGGGAAGTGTCTACAGGCTACTCACTCGTTGAGCGTCTTATCAAACTCGTTCTCAGCGGAAGCTATAGTCATCCAACGTCTCCTATGACCTCAATGTATTTAATGATAAACGTGCGTCCGTTCTATCATATACCTTCTTGTTGACTTGACTGGCCGACGTTATCGCTAAATGAACTTCTTTTTGTCACTTTGACCCGTTTTTTCCGTATTGCACTGTGCTCCATTCTATGCTACAAAGTTTTTCATTGAGCTGAATGAGCTAATTCAAGATATCCTGCTTTATTAGTCTAATTACCCAAGATGTGGAATCATTTCCGAATAATCTTATTCTTCCATAAAACAGTCCTCATTTTGTACGAAACTATACCGAATTTCGTCGATTTTATAGTAATGTCAGAAATTCAGTTGTAAAACTGTTCATGATCTTAACTAGCTCTTAATGATAGGTATGATATCCGCTGTTATAGTAAATTTGTAAGGGCGCGAACGACTACTTTAAAAAAGTGCATTAAGGACTCCGAAGTAAACTTGCCTATCACTGTGGAAGCAGTTTGTTCATATTTGCGCTTATTTGGACCCATAGGTTTTCCGTGCTGCTATTAAAGTAATACTGACGGCCAAGTTAGCCATGGCTAACTTGCAAGTACAAAGACCCTCGTTTACACGTTACGTAAACTTACTACCGTAATGATAGCTGGCGATTTTACTCTCTTTAGTATATACTGGAGTGTCTTTTGATCAATGAATGACGTTCTGTTAAGTCGTATTTTGTTCATTTATTACGTCAATCTATGACGCCGAAACGCCAGTAGGAAGCATTACATTAACCCCACATGAAGAAGCCACTAAACGATCACCCATAGCACATCTCGAAACACGATGATTAAAAACCATTCCCAGAAGACGCCAGTCTATCCTTCGCAGCACACTCTAAAACGTGGACATCGAAAACGGGTCGTGAAAATTACCAGATTACGTTCCACGATACTTCTCGAGACATGAATGTCCAATTCACATGCAGAAATAATCAAAATACTCTGTATTTTGACTCTTCGAGTATAGAAGTCGAAGACCGTACGCAAAAACTTGGAAAGTATCTCTCTTCTTTCACAACACGTTGTATGCCACATCATCTCATAAGTTAACATTATGTGTGCTAACGCATTATTCTCATGTGTGTGGAAATGTAATAAATCCTCACCCTATTATCGAAAAAGCCGTAAAATTAGTTGTGATAATCATTATGGATCAAATTGAGGATACAATTACAATTTCTGGAGAAGTGATTATGAGGGTGCTTACGCCAACTCATTGTTGATTTGCTGGCACCTTTTTGTTGGTTACTGTTACTTTTTTGAAAAAATATAAACAGGTATGCGCATCGTTCACGCTATCCGGTCTTACCTTTCATACCTAAGTGGTCAAGTAACCCTTATTGTCCGTGACTTGAAAGTAGTTTTGGAATTCTTCAGCAGCTACTGAATGACATTTTAACTCCTTAAAGATAGAAAGTTTCATTTGTGGGAACCTTCAGTGCAACGAAAGAATATTGGAAGACCCAGTATGGTAGTTTGGAAACAAATTAGGGTCTTCAGTCAGCCTTCGTTATCATAGGGCAACCAAAATAGCGATAATAGGCAATAAAGTGGTGGCCCAGGGTTTGCTTAATATCTTAGTGGTACAAGATGAAAAATTACAAACCTATTTGAAAAGTTCATATGGTGTAGGAACGAGACTCCCTCAAAGAGCCTCTGTTCCGCTGGAAATGGGTGTCTTTTTAAAGTCTTTCCACACTCGTCGTTTTTTTCCGGTGAGCCGCAACTCCGGGACTCCCAGTTTCGTCTGCCTTTACTCCGCCCCGTGTGGCCGACGATTAGGTAGTAACTATTTGCTTGCCGATGAGCCAAACTCTACGTCGGGGGAAATGTAGCGAAAAAAAACAACGAAAACAGCCTTCTTTAGGCCTATCGATATCATTTTTCACCGCTTATCAAAATATGAATATGGTAGCAACTTCCCTGAATGTGACGACCCTTATTAGCAAAGGACAAGGCTATTGCATGATATAACATTTATCCGTCAGTAAATTAAGCGCAATAAAAGCTACGATAATTTTTGTAGACGAATAGAGCAATGCATACAAAGGTGTACTTTGTCGTGATCAATAGCCGCTCCTACGTAAGGCGCTTTGACACACGCCGAGACAAACAGAGAAGAAGGTACGGGTGCGTAGGCATTTCTTGAACTTAAAATTCTTGCTGGCTTTCCTCATCATCGTTTGCCAAAGCACTATCGTAAGCCCAATCATACTTATCGCATTCAGTACTTTTTTCCACCACAACGGTCTTGGCCTTCCTTTTCTGCTGTGATGTAGTTTTGCCCCGAGTCTGTAAGTAGGGAAGGAGGAGCAGAAAGATACTGACCGTCTAGCTCTTATACGAAAACTGCATGGGTTGATTTCGAAAATCTCGTAATCACTCTAGAACCATACAGCTGTTATTTTTTCAACATCACACCTAAAGACTACTTGGTTAATATATTTTGTTACTAATTTATATGTCTTTATATATGATACTGTGTCACGTAAAGCATAGGAATGCAAATGCAGCGTGCGAATAACGAGAGCGAACAAAAGGTTCTGCCTTTTTCTAATGAACAGATTCTCAAAGAATTGAAAAGAGTCCAGCCAATAGACGTCTACGCAGATCGTTACGTGATACTGGAGGCAAATGGTATTGTTTTCGAAACTGTCTTTGCTATGTGTGTGAGATTCTAGTTCACTTACGCTATACATTACATAAAAACAGCAAATGTCGCAGTCGAGTAAAAGTTCGTATACAAAAGGATTCAGTTAGCCTACCATATTTTTCTCCTCTGCAGAGTATCCTACAGATTATCTGATGATGACGTGTGTGAAAGTATGGAAAAAAAACTTGTCTCCCCAAAGTTCAATCGAACTGTAAGGACGCTGTTAAAAAGGCCGGTGCTTTTGTTTGGATGAGATGCTTCTTATGATACCTTCAAGGGGCTGATGCACTTTAGTCTGTGCACTGCCTTGCGCGAAATAAGTGCAGGAGAGCTGACATTAATTTTGTTGCTTTCTATGCTCGATCACCAGAGGAGAGAAAGAGCGGTATTCTAGTGCAGAATGTAGCATACTGTTACAGCTAGGTCTGCACTACTGTCGTAACTATAACCAGTAGTTATCTTGATGGCCATTATTTGCTGATGTGGTTGTCTCTTAAAAGAGCCTGAAAAAAACTTTTTGTAAAACAGAAGAAACTGTTTAGTAACAAAGTGGTGGGATTAGGCGAAATGATGAACAAGCATCTAAGAGAAGCTAAATTTTTTCAGGGCTGACTACTAACCAAAATTTAATACGAAGGTTATCGCTTCTACATTGCTTCGAGGTGCGGGAAAAAAACTGTTAGATTTATACAAGTGTAGCGTGCCGGCTTCCATGGTCTTGAAGGCGTACTGTACAATCAGTGCTACGGAGCTTTTAGTTCTGGCTGCATTCCCGCAGTAAATCCTCAGATATAGCTCAAGAGATCTTTTGGGAGGATACCTCTAAGACAAAGGCCCAAGAAGGAGAGCGTATGAAAGCCAGCTGGTAGGCATAATAAGATGCCACCTTACGCGGTTACGCCGGGGCAGCGGTTTAGGGCATCATTAAATATATCAGGCTCCGCTTTATACGGACTGAGCAACGAAGCCCATGTGAAATACGTATGGTTTATTTTATTCTCTAAGAATCTTATTAAAACTGTGGCGAACCCGAAGCTTCATGAACGAAAATTAAAGCAGAAAATAAGACTAAAATAGCGTTGGCAAAATCGCACACCGCATGTATTTGTGTAAACTAAGTAGAAATAGATACAAAGCTAGATTGATGGATTTACCCACTAGGTCTACAGCTCTGGTCAATTTCTATGGTATTTCCGCCGGCAGAAGCATATCCCACGGATGCAGGACCCATCGGCACGATGACAGTAACCAGTGAGATCATGTATGGGATGCCATTTCAGCATGGGAGGCCGGTATCCTTGACAGCCCATGTTGATGATGTGAGTAGAATTTCCCATAGTGTACCTCTCCAGCGGCCAACGCTGAGTGCCAACTCGTACGATCAGTTGTGATTTCACTTTCAGGCAATAACAGCAGCGCAACTGCAAAACCATTGGAGACGTCCTATGGCTGGCCTCAGTATTAACATAATACATGCGCTATTAGCCGTTTGGTCAGCACATCATTTCTGTCTCCATTCCAATTTGACGTCGTCAAAAACAACTTGACAGATCAGTTCGGTTCTTATGGGGAAATTCCAGTCAGTTATTGTGATCATCTGTATGTCGCGAGACGGCTTGAGCTGTACGTGGCGTTGAGGACTAGTGGACGCTATAAATTGACTGACCTTCGAGTTTAATAGGGTATCGACAGTAGTGCATGATTGCACGACGCTGAATGACCTCGCCTCACCTCACCTGACCGCATCGTCTACTGCCGTTCTATGAACCATGAGTTCTCTTTATTTTATTCCAGCATTCATACTAAGCAAGTCTTATATATACACTCTAAAGGCTGAATTCAAATGGTACCTCACTTTCACCCTCAAAGCCAAATCGTGAATGTATGGCTATACCAGTGGCTATGTATGGGAGGGCACTTCGAAAGCCACGAATATGTTCTAATCGCAAGAAATTTATTGAATAAAATTTTTTGTATAATATTTAATCAAAATATAATACTCGACACTAAACAGCGATGTCAGGTCTATTTGCTTCGCTGTAGTTTGTATATCATCTTGGAAAGATATTCCGTTGTCAATTAATGCAACAAGTTTGCAGATTTTTTTAATACCACTTGGATCTTGTCTCTTGCATCCTGATATATCCACCTTTGCCTAAGGGCACTGGAGAGCACGTTTTCCCTCACGTTAATCACAAGGCCATTTCGATGATTCAACTTCACCATTACATCTCTGTCCGTTGTGGCGATTGCTAGCGAAATAACTCGGTACATTTTAAGACTTTTGGGGCGCGTGTTTCAATATTTATTCAAATATTTATATAAATAAGGTCAAATCAAGTTGATCATTATTCAGTCAATATTATTAAATTACAACATTTAGACACGAACGAATTCTGGTATATATTACAAGTTAAAAATCATGTGTGACATTTATACCTATGTACAGCTATTGACATTAAAATTACATGAATATGTGTAATATAACAGTTGTAATATAACAGAAGTACTTAACTACCATTTAGCTACTTACGGGACGCAGGAATTATGCTCTTTTTTCAGCATGTAGGCTACCCTCCACATGAGAAATTATTGACTCAGTCATTTTGGCAACTTCAAGGGCGGTTACAGTATGTTACTGCAAAGTTTCTTCTTTTTTATTACCAAAAAATCATCGATAATGTTCAGTCTGCATAAGCCAGAGTATATTCTTAAGTCCGCTATTTTTTCTCGTCGGTGAGAGGACATAATTTTATGGAGTAAAAGCCGGAAACCGCATCTACGATCACTTGCAATCTTTCTCTATCAACTAAGGTATCAGATGATGCGTACAACGTCAGATCATGTGCGTATGATTTATCGTTTCTGTCGTTTAAACACTTCTGTGATGATCATGTATGCATAATTTCACCGATGTCCCATTGAAGTTCACGGTTTGGCGGAAGTAAGTCTTGTTTATTATCCTATGTAGGAAAATAGTATACACCTGTAAGCAGTGCAAATCTCCAGCAGCGCGTGCAGACCCGAGAATTTACACTTCGCCTTTTCAAATTGTGAAACACTGGAACAGATGTCATCGAGGAATTTGTTCTTGTTTACTTGATATGCAAGTGCTTTAGATGAAAACTTTAGGACTGCAGGAGACAATTAATTGGACTGGCTACTCTCTGATTTCCATCAGTAAACGAGAGTAAACATTATTTTCGGAGCATATAGCAATTACTAAGGAGTGCTTAACCAACGATTTCTCACTGACATAAGGCCACCGCGGCAGCAAGGCTCTACGGTACGTGCATTCTTGAAAGGACACATGATTTAACAGTATGAGCGTGTCTTCCCGAGCATTTTGTTTGCTGTGTTAATAAAACAAGTGCCGCGGAGTTATATCTGCTAATTGCCGCTATGTAGGCTTTCGACACGATGAATGGTACCACAATTATGATCCATAGCACTGTCAATTCAAGGCAGTTTCCGACGAGCTCATGAGCTATATCCGCTACTGCTGGTACACCCAGTAATAAAGGAACAGCAGCAAAAACGCGAGAAAAATGTGTTGATTAAACGTTCTGTCCTTTATTTTCATAAATACGTTTTAGAAAACAGTCAGTCATCGAAAGCAGGCATTTCTTTCTAAAATATAGCCACAATCGTTATTCATTTTTTAGGAAGTCAGGTCGTGTATGTCTTGCTATGAACTCTAACAGTCGTGTATTCGACGCATTTTCAATAAGTAAAGTGTGATCTAGTACGCGTTACAATTTATTTTGCTTTTGAGTTAATATGGTAACTCATGCAAATTAACCGTGCAGTTCATTGGGATTAGACTGACTCCGGTAAGGCCGACGTTTCCAACCAACAAACTTGAAATAGGTAAAAACTAAGCGTAATTTGAACAGTATCATTCTCTACTATTTTAAAGACTGACGCACATTGACGCACTATTAATGCGTGTATATATATATATATATATATATATATAT
>MNPL01006500.1:68619-87147 GCA_002081605.1 Tropilaelaps mercedesae | reverse complement strand
TATATATATATATATATATATATATATATATAATGCTGCGGCTATGCGCTTGGCGTCGACAATAGTTGCCATCTATTAAACCAGCTGAGGTTCTTAAAGTACCAAAGAATTGCTTGTACACCTCCTATCTAAACTGGGGACACGCGTAGGAACAGCAACAATCTTAGTAGACTAACCGTATTCATATTGAAGGGCAATATTGTAGATTCATTCATGGAAAAGCAAGTGGAGCCAATCCCAGACTCAAAGGTCAGTGGAAGTTTACAACTGAATGTTACAACTGTTATGCGAAAGGAAAACAGCGCCTGGAGAAGGTGGAGTAAATCGAAACTCGCCACACCGTCAGCCGGTTATGGTGTGAGTTGTGGTAAAAAACAACTGGATGTTTTGTTAAGGAACTCACAGAGTTGCCATGCGTAACTGTCAATGCAATGTATCAGCCATAGAAGTTTAACGTTGGCTTCTTAAAAAACGGCAACCTAAAAGTTAAATGACAAGCAGACGATACCGATTCGATGGAGAAATTCAATGCGTCTGCATTGTTGGGATCAACAATATTAAAACAAAGAATTTTTCGGGTAGGGTGAAATAACATGCAATGGAAATGCAAAATTTCTGTTTTCAACGTATTCTGAGCCAGGTACACAGACCCATTTTAAAGATTCGAAACATTTCACGCTGCCAGGCTAAAGCTATTTGGAACCGCAACAGCAGCTTGGAGTATTATTTTTGAGAAGAGCCTGATAGACAAGCACAACTGGCATTACACTGCGAAAGCGCTTCTAACCTAATTTGACATCATTTAAAATTTGACGAATTGTGGCACGAAAAATGTTTATTAGATGCCAAATCAAGATAATCACTCGCAATGGAGAATCCAATTAACGTTTACCAAAAAACAGTGATGGCGCGTAGAGTCATATCGTAGACTAAATGTTGATATCCAGGTGTCGTTTCAAGATACATGTCGCTGATGACAAGCAATCTGTGTCAATAATGAAAGCTGCGATGTGAATGGTTATCTCGGCCGTCAACGGTAGTCCATCCCATGCTGCACTCACCGCTGGGTGTTAATTAACGCTAATTAAATTATGCGTCCATCAAATTGCTATGTGGACTAGTCATCTGCTGGTCGTCAGCGAAGCATCAGCTATGAATCGTACACACGCCTACCACATGGCTAGTTCTGAGTAAAGGCTTCGCCGGCTCTGATACCATTTGTTGTAAGTTTACACGCGCTCTCAAAGAAACAGCAGACTGCTCTGCAACCGGCTATCGTGGAGTTGACGACGCCTAGTCACAAGGTACAGTATGGAATTATTGCACAAAAACCTATACTGAAAAATGAGAAATTTGTCAAGAAATTATTTTTTCAGCGGAAATGATTTTGGCTTGATCAGCTGACGCGGGTGTTTCAATAAAGCAAGAGGTGTGCACTAGTAGGCTACGTAATATCCTTTTTTTTCAACTTAAGTTTGTTATCATGTTTTATCACGTTGTCTACAGTTTCCCATTATTCATTCCCCATACGTTGGCTAGACACATCAGTAAAATTGACAGAAAATTTAATGTTACCCAAAAATACTATCTGCTAATACACACATTTAGAGGTCAATATGAATGATCCTTTAGATGACGAAATAAATGACTATATGAGACAAATCGATACCAACCTGCTGTAGAGCTGAGTTCACCATCTCAGACATGAAGCGGGGCGCCATTTGCATAAGGAAGTGCAACGACTCGAAACCCGTGTCGAGATCATTGAGGATCGACGACTTGAGTTCGTCGAAACTTCTGCTGAAACGCCACATCACAATCCGCATTAAGTATTCGCCATCCATAGCCATCAGCCAACGCTCGAGCCGGCTTGCCGCACAGCTATACGCCTTACGAGCCTCTTGAAGAAGGTGCTTGGCCGGTGTAGCCGGCTTCAGACCCAATCGTAGGGCCACCAGAAGGCCCAAATTTGAGGATACCTCCCGTTCCAACACCGCCATATTTTAAAGTTCGTGGTTAGAAAACCGCACTATGTGACGTCTCTGGAGAAATGGCTTTACCGGAGCATCAGTGTACCTTAGTGACGGTGTGCACCCTTAATTCGACTGAATGTAGTACACTTTAGCCAAGTCAGCAACTGCTGGTAAAGCTAAGTTGCTTCCTAAAAGTTACACACAGCACATGATTGTTTCGTATCACCTTAGACGAGGTGATAGCGTTTATTGAATCAATGGTCTGTCGTAGTAATTAGCCGACAAAAAAATGCTAGCCGGTTTGTATTTTCCACTCGAGCCTCTGCGAACTTGTTAAATTTTCTCGAATTTTGCTAAAGTCAAGAGCTTTCCGTTAATGTTCTCACACTTCGGTATGATAGTTTGTTGGGAACGTTGAGGGTTGTTCTTGTCGATTTTCTGTTTATTTTGACGTCGTTAGGCTATCGTCTCCGACTAGTCACTCTGTTCTTGCTTTTCCTTTATACTACCACGGACATCGTCTATTAGTGGATCATCACTCTTGTAGCACAGCTATGCCTGTAGTCTAGCCTCGACTATCGTATTCGTACGATTGCGCACTTGCTTGAGGAGACCCATGCTTTAAGTAAACCTGACTGAGCGCCCGCCAACACAGCGCAGCCACAGTGATTATGGCAGTTCGGCTCTAGTAAAATGTACCGGACGTAAGCGTTCCCGATGCGCCCTCCTCTCCCAAAGGAAATATGAAACGTAACGTGGCCCAGCTTGCAGGCCCTGCAAAGCTCGCACGCGGGAACGCAGATTGCGGTTGACCTCGCTGAGTGTGAACAGCAGCCTGCGACAAATCGATAGGAGAGATTGGGGATCTAAGAAGGCACATAAACACAATCTATACTCAACAATTGCAGTGCACGACAGAACGACCGGTAAAGGGTGGTCTTTGGATGAAAGAGCGAAAAATTACAACAAGCAACACAAAGCGAAAGTGTGTAAATACAAGACGGTGACAACACGACAAGCTGTCTAGCATCTCGCGGGTCGTTGCGTAGTAGTAATAGGTTTGCTAGGGTGTCATCCTTCAATGTGAACGTATCGCCGTTCTTCTGGTTCAAGCCCGTTTTGTATCTACGTATGGAAGCACGTGTGCTTCTAGTGCAAAAAATCTTTTTATTGCTAATAATATTCAATCCTCGTATGTAGAAAGGCTACTCGTAGACTGATGCTTATGCCAAGGTTGGAAATTTTTTGCGTGTTACCGAGATATTGATCAATAGGTAGACGAAAATGGTAACTTCGTCCTACATCATCACGGGATAGTCGCTGATCAGAGAAAACCAAGTGCAGTGTCTTCGAAGTGATAATTATGATAATACAATTATTAGAAGTGCGCAAAGAGCACAAGGTTAAGCATACAAACATTACATGTCGTCGGCATGAATCAAGTTGGCAGTTGCCACTCAAGTCATCTATTTTACAGGAGAAATACACCGCTTGCCATCATTTTAGCATTAGTTTTACCAATCCTAAGTATGTAACAAGTGCAAAGCATACATGTGTGTCGACAACGAAATTCGAACTAGTAATTCTACTAAATTGGTCGAGTTCTTTGGTCGGATTTTTCATTCAATTTGTTACAGACGTCGATTGGGAAAACTAAGGCGGGCTAAATGGAGTTGAGTGAATTGCTCTCCTTTATTTGAAGCCAAGGTTCTAGCTATGGCTGCAAGTATTCTAATATTACATAAACTGCTCATATGTGTGTCAAAAAGCCTTACAACACGCCGAGATACGCTTCTGGTGAAATCGAAGGTGCATCACCGGTTGAAATTTTTCTAAAGGATGTAGTCGGCCAGCTCTATTAACGCTAGGGACAAAGCGTCACATGTGGTCAAAATCGACTTTATATACTGGCTGCAAATGATCACGTTTGCATAACCTTGCTGACAATTATGAATAAAGCTAAACAGCTTATTCAAAAATACGTGCAAAAATATGCACATGGCTTCAGACGAACTTAGCCGGAAATGGTTTTATTTTTCTTCCACTATTATCTATCCTAGGAGCAAACATAAATCGAATAGGTACGTTCTTCGGGCTAATGCGAAACGTACTCTCGTACAGCACTCTCTACATCGTGCCAGCATGGAGCAAAAACCCATAAACAAATTTATTTTATAGTATTGTAAAATCAACTACGATGTAACTGCAGGATAACCATTAACGATGAATATGTCAATTCAAATTGGTGAAAAAGTTGTCGATGTCTATTCTGCTTACGAGTAATTACAGGCGTGTACAGTTGAGCTATATGGTCTGGTACACGCGGCTCTAAGACTAGAGGAGATATGTAGGTGCACAGGTTCGATGTCCGCTGTTACACATTTACATTCACAGGTCCACCTTGAAGGAAACCATGAAAAAGCGATACTGTGGACTTTAAATTGAGGCTGAACTTCAGTTAGGAAGTAAGGCGTGCCTCATTAATGCCAATTAATAGCCTTTGTCATCCTATCTTCACGTATCAAATAAAAAATTATGTTATCTCCTACATCCCTGAAAAATGATTCCATTTTAATACTTTGTCTATATTTATTACAAAGTAGTTACACGTATATCTTCCCCAGTAACCAACATGTCCACTGTCTTCGATTTCAAGTGTTCCTCTTCTACAATCTGTTGTCTATCATGTCTAAGGATCATCGTGAGGTTTAAATCACGACTGGTCTTATCCGATGTTATCCAAGCAAAATCTACCTCCAACGACACCACGCATCTATCCTTCTGCTATTCTAAGAACACTAACTATTTTAGGTATGCCAGTCGATTTAACCTTTAGGCGGACCACGGAGCAACAACTAATGCATGCAAAGCTAGAAACTCGCGAGCATGCGTCGACAGACGTTGCGTTGCAGACGTTCTGACAGCCAGTTGGACGACCTTCTCGAAGGTATTCGGTGCAAATGAGAATGTTTTCCAGTTTTAAAGCGGGTATACAAAAACTTGAGATCTCCGTTCTTGGATCTACCCTTACCTCCTTTAAGCGCTTCAAATCTCGACATTCTTTACAATTGAAACTAACAAATTATTCAAGCTATGTTGCTTTGATTATTAAAAACATCGCAGCTCTTTCCATAAACGCTATTGAAACAGCGACAATTCATGCTATCAGTCGAAATCAGTGATCACTTCTATATGCTATATTAAAACACTAGTTAATTGTAGAGAGCTATTTTAATAATCTATATATAGCTTATGTAAGCTATTTTAAACACTAATCTTATTTTTTTTATAGCCGTTTTGTTGTTCCTTTCGCCCTCTCGTTCGCTATAATTTTTGTTGTAGCAATACGAGTGTATACACTTTATAACTGAAGAGAGTTTGAGACGTTTCGCCTTGCCACCATGGAGTCCGCTAATGGTGTGTCCTAAATGCCCCAAGAGTCGAGAAGTGGTGTCGTTCGTCGTTTGTAAATGAGAGTGGCTAGGCTGGTCAAGGAAGGGATTGTAAGCGGACTCCGCAGCTGTCTTCGGAAGCTAAGTCCACTGGATCGTCACCACAGAGTCCACTGGAAAAGCACCCGCCCGTCAAACGAATGCTGCTCACCCCCGCTCTGCCATCCGGACATGAACCTATTACTGAACAAACACCGGCCACCAACTGTAGCACTTACTCTCCTCAGAGCTGCAATTCGTTGAGCCACAAGTATGCCGTAGCGCAGTGTGGGTTCTCTATAATCTATTGGTCATCCAGCCGTCAAGCAGATTCCGTGGCCCCCAGTCCCAGTAGACTACTTAAGGTTGCGCAAAGCTGCGTTTGGTGCAAGCGGAATCCAAGAAACCTCCACTTGTCAGCGGAAAGATCCCGTTGACCTACGTCCATGCGTAAGTTGACCATTTACTCACCAACGCATGGTCTCACCGTTAGCACTAAAACATCCCAACACTGGTTTGTTTATTGTGCGTCCGTTATGCTTGTGTATGCAGATATGTGTCTGTGACAGAGTTGCTGATTTCTGCAGATGTTTGCAGCCACCGCTCACAACTGCCGACGCAACCTACGAGAGCCTTTGCTTATCAGTGAATAGTGTCGCTATTCCTCCGATTTGGTAAAATTATTGTGCCAGCAGACCAGTCACAACATCAGCAACGGCAGCAACAATTAGATAGTGAAGGAAAGACACAAAATACCGCATACTGGGCGTTGCCGGTACATATAGACTGTGACAGAAACTGATGAGTGGGAGGGAGCTGGTCTGCGTATAAGTTGTCATCGTAAACAGAATTTGTAGAAATATGTGATTGTGAAAAAGAAAGTGAATTGAACAGTCATTCATTAGAATGGCGGAGCGGTTAGAGTAGGGGTATACACTTCAACCACACCCGGTTTAGTCACAAATTCTGACCGTGACTTAAACATCCTACTTATACGCACAAGTACAGGTGAAGGAACTGACTTGCCTGCCTACGGGTTATGACCATATTTCTCATTAATTTTTTATTGTACAGTCACACGTCGCATATATTCCGTGGGTATCTGAATGCTATTTTATACCGTGGAGCCTGAGTTTGCGTGTAGTTATTGCATGTGCCTAAAATGATTCATTTAATGATGAAGAAATAGACAACAGAGAGACCGAAAAAGTTTTCGTTCTTGTACTAAAATCGTAAGCACAATCCCCTGAGGAGTAGCCCAAATACTTCGAATGACATTACGAAACGAACTGGGAACCATTATTGCCATTGGAACTATCAGTGGATAATGCCCCACGTTAAATATAAACACAAGTTGTTAATTTTGATAATTGACTTTGTGAAAGATTATTTTGCCAATGTACCCTTTTTGCCTGCCCTCGTTTTCGCCCTTCTTCCCACAAGGACCCTATAATTAGTATTGACAAAAACAATGTAGCGACGTGTCTATTAGTTAAACATTTTGATATTAATTTTAGGTATTTACTATGCCTTTTCTACATGGATTTAGCAGAGTGCTAGTTACGATGAGTTCCCCCCGCCCAAAAATTATATGATGCGGGCGAACTGCCATGAATAAATGATGTTACGTGAACGTTCTTTTTGATAGCAGAAGATCGGCTGCAGCAATTTTTACCTTCTTGAATGTTTTATCTAAGCAGACTACCATTTAGGAAGATACCTACGCCAAGAATATTTGAAAAATATGTTTACTGCGTCATATAGGCGCATTCAAACTAGGTGAGAAATGCCATTTCTTAGCTCTATCTACTAAGTTCTCCGATTATCGCACAAATAATAATTGCACAATCATGGAATTTTACCTCACAGGGTGTTTCTATACCCTCACTTTCGGATCTCTGCTCAAAAGGAGGAAAACTAATCGGATTGTTATGCTCATGGCTGCATCCAAGTAAGCCTTTCTTAGAAAATGTAGGTTTTTCCCGTTTCCCAGTTAGAACATCAATTCACCATCATGCGTCAGAAAAAGGTATCTTATCGTTGGAGCATTTAAAATATATCCATGTTTTTTCAAAACCTGCTTGCCATGCTTCCTTATTACGTATTTGTTGAGAATCTGCTTTGCTCTAGTCCTTTAATTATAATCAAATTAAATATGTCAGTGAATTGAAAAAATAATTTTTCACTCATAACGATTTGAGGTTTCCCTTTTCTGCTTAATGCAGGTAATGACTCCAGTAACTAAAAAAGTCTATTAAACTGTGTTCGCAGCTTTGCTCATCTTTACTTGTGATCCAAAGGTACTTTTAAAATAGGCGAAAATAATCTAAATATAAAAGCATAAGCCTATTAGCCAATGTAAACTGAACTTTATATTACGACACCATTTTTTTTTGTATGGTAAGTCAAATGCTTATTAACTATACGCAAAAGTTTGCCTCATTAAAATCGACCCTCATGTAAAAGATTTAATTTGGGACAAAAC
Source organism: Tropilaelaps mercedesae (assembly GCA_002081605.1). NCBI lineage: Eukaryota > Metazoa > Arthropoda > Arachnida > Mesostigmata > Laelapidae > Tropilaelaps > Tropilaelaps mercedesae. The sequence goes on along the minus strand of MNPL01006500.1, from coordinate 79,258 downwards.
TACCAACTAGGAGGGAATGGAAAACTGAATCGCGATAACCGGGTCGACCCAAGTCAAGTAAAAATAACAGATTTTTCTCGTCCGTATCAAGACTACGTAAAGTAGCTTTAGTGCTAACACCGACGACGGCCACCACTCTGTGTTCAGCGCGGAAAAACACTCGCGGACCCTGGCACGTAACGATCTCATCAGCATCACCATATCATTGAGAATAGCAACATTGATATCAGCAGGAATGTCACAGTTCTTGCACAAATAGTAGACAACCACAGATGACCATCATTCTCTGTAGCAAAACCGGTAACATTCATATCATAAAGGGCGTTATTCTTTTTCGTTTCTGAAGAGCACCGCCTGCCACCTATGGGATCTACTGGAGTAACACTCATCGAATGAGAACGATTAGATGTCTACTTCCAAACGAGAAAAGCGTATGAAGAATGGCTAGAAGAAAACAGTTCTCGCGGATAACCCATCACTAGAATTATCGCTCTCTTTTTATATTTATTGAAACGAAAGGTTTTACCGAGGTTGAGAGCACCGTCAGACCTCACAGTCTCGTCATTGCTCGGAGCATAATGAGCAGCGCAAAAAGACCTAAAAACCACCTATTATAGAGAGCCGGGTGGAATTGGCTTTTCGTAGTAAAGGCGATAATGATAATTATATTGACGTAATATATGGTAACATTATACATATTTTTTATTTTCCTTTTAATTACATTTGGTCCATTAATTTTTTATCCTTCAAAAATTTTACACGGTGCACTGGCGGACGCTTGTTCCAAGAAATAGGCAAAAGTGATCCGTCATTTGAATGGCGAAATCGCTAACATTTTAGGCTCCGCGTACACCAACCACAAGTTTTATAATCCAACGAATATTAAACTTGAACCGGTTCAGGGTTTGATTGATATAGATCTACGTAGGAAACGGCTTAACAAAAACTTCGTCACGTCAATTGTGGACTCATTCTTGGTCGAAATTATGCAGATCTGCGTTAATAAACGTGTGTAAATGAATCGACGATTATAGTTTGTGATTAACCAACGTGATTGTCATGACATTTGAAAACGCCGAACAACTTAGTTTACCGGCGAGTTTTGCGCAGCGATCTATCACGTAGGCATATAAAGCATACTGAACGCTGTATCACGTTGCCGTCATAAGGAAATCTAAACAACGCAAAGATATTCTACAATTAAGGAGCAAATGCAACATAATAAGGGAGTAGAAAACGACGATGATTCACGTTGTATACAGTAGCTCAGGGGAAAAATAATTTATGCCAGGTAACGATTGTTATAGCTCGATATAAGTTCCAATTCCTGAGCGGTATGAGCTTGAATTTTGTAAGAAATTGTCAATCTCATGGCTGTTTATTTAAAAGTCAGAATTAAAATAATGATAAAAACCTAGATATTGTGCTGATCATGGCTTAACGTATGCCTGCGTTCATGCTGCAAGCTGCATTTCTTATTCAGAATATCTCAGCATTAAAGACCATGTGGATTGATGTAGCATATCGGCTATCGGGTATTGGTTAATTCCTTTCCAGTAAGAGGATTTTTGAGAAAGGGGATTTCGACGGTTATTGTAGGGTAAGAAACTATCGCGTCGATTCCTTGCACCATTTCGACTAAAACAACTTAACAATACTCACCCTTTCAGGCAGAGCCCATACCCTCACATACCCCATACATAATGAACAAAAACATCGGTCCATGTATACAATGAGTTGACATATTTTTGTTGCATTACTTCCACACGTGGGCGTATGTATATTAAGTAGGTTGTTAGTCTTTTCATAACAAGTGTTGAGATCATACCTACTTGGCCCATTATTGCACTAAATTGTATTTGACAACATCTACACAACAGCTATAAGGCCAGTCCTAGTCATGTTTCAGCAGCAATCCATGTTTCAGGGCGTATTTTCGCACAAAAAGAGTTTAGTCTATTAGCCCATTATAATGTTTTACCGTGGAATAATACCGTATGATGTTTACCGTAGTGGCCGCACTATAGCTCTGTGCGGAGCTATGGTGCGGCCACTCCTATTACCAACATGTCGCCAAGTGTGCAGTTGTCTTACAACTTACATACCTTTTGCGCTTTATCATTTGCGGTCGCGTAGCCATTGTATACCTAACTATGGACGACTTTCTAGTTAGAAGTGCACGAAGTTTCTGCAATCTTTGATGACAAACGGTTCCTCTAATATCTTCGGTCATGACACCAGCAGATCCCTCTTTCGTGTTTTTGCTCTCGTGGCTCTCTACAGAAGTTACGAAATATTTTTGGCAACTACCTCATACCTTGCAGAGCCATATCATCATCATCAGCTCCTCATGTATTTTAGGCCGTCGCACGATGATAAATGGTTATATCTAGCCTTAATTATATGAGGTGCACGAGCTCGGTTGGACTGAAACGTGTAATTTTCTGACAGCTTTGTCAGACTGACTAACGTATGTTAAATGTGCTATTCGTGTTTTGCACTGCGGAGCGATTACTTGTATAGGACAAAATGTCATAAAATCGCCCGTCCAGAGACAGTAGTCTACAGATAAGCGGAAAATTAAACGGTAATATGAGAATATGCTAATAAATCACGGTATGTATGTAGCTTCTACATTATACTTCATAGGCTTACCACATCAGCGGCGTGAACAACCTTCTCTTTTCTTGGAACTTACCAAAGTATATATTCGTCTTAACCTTATAAATTGCATGTTCAGTTGTTAGAAATACGCGCAACAAACTTTTGCACACAACAGAAGGAAACGTCATTGAAATACCTTTATTTAGGTCATATTTGACGCCACACTTATGTAAGATTATGAATTTGAATTTTAAAAATATGAACTCGGTTTGAAAGCACCAACTCAGCTTCATCTGTGCTCAGACTACAGAAATAATGCTCTTGTCCTCCAGGGTCCAATATGAATTTTGACTCTTTTCACTTGAAAAGAAGGAATAAATAAATGGTAGCCCTATTCCTACATTACTGTGTTTATTTTAGATCTACTGTTTAATTTATCTAACTTTGTTTGACTGCTCATAATTCTTGCATAGCTCAAAGCGTTTGCTTTGCACAATTTGGACTACAAACTAAACAATCTTTATCTCTTGCACCCTTGATCGTCCTCAACATAGTATGTGACAGGATCTGCGCCGTGAGCGAGTCTCGAAAATACATGGTGTGTCATCGGAAGTCCGAATTGTGCCATTTAGCAAATCGGCCAAGCGAACGAACTTATCCCCCTTTTGCCTATTGCGCAGTCTGCGTTTCAACCAATGCCGACAGGAGAAACGGTTGCTGAATGTATTGTAAATACTGGATAGCATCTATTGTTGTCGTCATATAATGACGTCGAATGTATTTATGTACCAGTTGTTTCTATAAAGGTATCGGAAGAGGTTTCGCACATACATGATATTTATGATTCTGGGGCGGTGTATACTATTACTACTTTGAGGAAACATATCTGAACCACATTACAAACTGCTTCACTAAAAACGAAAGGATATCAGGTTTGAAGGCAGTCTGCTCTAGCAATGCAAACGGGTAATTAATGTATCGTTGGGACTCATCTGGCTACCAAGAGCAGACAGTAAAATGCCTTTAACGTCTAACAAAATTAAATAGGTTTATAATTATTATATTATTATTTATAATTAGAAACAATCGAACCTTCTTTTGCTTAAGACGGAAGCAGCGTGAAGTATACCTGGAAAGTATACGACCTAAAAGCAATATATATGTAAGAAGAAATTACTTACACGGGCTTATTTGAAAAAAGGCGAATATAAGTGATCATCGAGTGATTACTTCAAAATGAATGCATCTTAGTTACTCAGACACGAGAGGACCACAGATCTAAATACGACCCTCGTTACTGAAAAAGTCTGTATGGTCTCTCATAGCATCGATCCATGCCAACAGTCACAGAAGTGGAGGCTCTACGGTAGCAGCGATAACATTTTCAACGTTTTGACGTTTCCCTGTCAAATCCAAAAAAAAACCAAAACAGTTAACGTGTGTTGTCGTGAAAATACAAATCCGGGACATGTCGCATTTTAATTTCGTATATCGGTGACGATCGCCAACACTATTGTCACGATTTGCTCGACTTTATCGTTAATATTGCTGTTAACATGATTATTATTCCATATCGCCACTGTTTAGAAGTGTGAACAGTTTCTTAACACCAATATAACCATCTTTCTCTGTCCCTATTTACCACCTGCAAGGGCATACCTGTGACTGCTGGATCAATAATGAATCGCAATAGAACGCTTAAAAAATCATCATCATTTGATGTGGATGGGTGAATGGGCATGAAGAATGCATCTAAAGCGGTGCGCTGCAGCAGTTGTCCTGCTGGATACACAACCATTAAGCTAAATAAATCAAAGCCTCTTTATATGCTCGCGCCCGTGTGTTTCACTCTCGATAAACAACCGCAATAAATCTTTATTCTTCAGTTTTTCTGAGGCTATGACTCGCGGTCGTTAACGAACGAGATTAAAGAGCATGACTTAACGAGCACTACAAACATCATCCTGGGCAACATCCTGGGAAATATCAGCATATATCTGTGTTTTAGTTCTATCAGTAATCATCAGTTGTAATAACGCTTCACCATTTAGCTTCTTATTTCGATATTCAGTGCGTATCTTTTCCAGTTATCTTAACAGCCAGAATGAGTTAGGTTGTCTGCGTATCTCCATCTCGACCTCGTTTGTCAATCAACCCTATTTTGTATGCTTAAAGCTACCTTTTAATGGTCTCTTATTTCTTGTACCATGCGAAGCAAAAAAGTATCTATATCTAACAGTCAAGGACTTACACCTTTAATACACGTTAAGCAATATGTCTTACGGTCGGTCTTCGAATGATGTCAAATACTAGAGCTGCTGTAGTGATATCGAATAAGTATTGTGATAGATGCGGATACTTCGAACAGATTGTTTAAAATCGGCACTCAATAATGATGTAAATGTATCCTCGTCTACTTAAAACTTATATATGAAACAGTGTTTGGTTAGGCCCAAAATAATAAAAAATGCATAGAGCATTATAAAAACCTTTTAGAAGACCCAAAAAAAGGTGGTTCGTAGTTTGACTAACGGCACTCTGATCTGCTTCGCTTCACCTGTATGATCTGATTCAGTTTACAAGGTATGCGGTACAATGTATGCAGAATAGCGTTACTTCGTGGGCAGCCTGAAACAAACTATAGTCGCGCTTGAAGGCAAGGTAGGTATTCGAGAATCCACCCCTGATATAAAATGGGTTCCAATCGAAAGTGAAATTTGAATGAAACAAAGGACAGAATCAAATCGGACAAAATTAGCAGAGCAGCTAATTTTTTTTATGCTATCTATGACAATATGAGTCATCTCTCAGAACAGCAATTGATTGTAGCGCTCTTAAATTGTGCTTTGAGAAAATATCATGTCTCTTCTGCTGCCTGGACTTGCATCAACTCGGGAGTGATGCTAGAAGCACGAGTTCGCCAAGGCGTTTCTGTCTTCGCACCGCGAGTAAGAAAGAACTAGAACAAGAAATGTTAAGACGGAAACATTGCCAGAGCAAATAATGCTCGAATGCAGAGAACAGAAGAAGTTGGTAGAAAATCACTAAGGAATACATTTAGCAGGGGTGTTAGAACAGCATATGGAAAAGGCTGTCATAATTAAAAGAAGCCGGGGCATATTTGAGTGGGGTGTAAAATATGCCAGACAATTTACCGACTTGCCTGCTCCCCCAACGACAATGGAACAGCACCGCGTTCGCAATTTCAACGACGAAATAGAACAGAAGCCTCTTTTCCACTAGTCGAAAAAATCACCATAGTTGTCGCACTAGAATTTCTCGACGATAGCCCTTATAAAAAAAAAAGATATTTCACGCCAATTTATTTTTTATTCAAGCATACCTTGACTAAAGAATGTACCAAACAGCCCGATCATTGTCGCATGAGAGGATCATTTATATCGCGGACTACGTCAAGTTGTTTGCTAGCCTAGATGGGAAATCGTATGAAAATAAATTTTTGAAATTTACTTTTATTGATAGTGATGATGTGTCTGAGTCTTCAACAAAATAATTCCAAATTTACACTTGAATCGTTCCCCGGAAGGGTAAAACCCTGACTTGTCGTTCTGTCATGAACTACGGTACCTTGGCAGCGAAGTCTATCGACACACTTAGGAAGGGCCGTCTCGAAATTTAAGTTGCCAAAGGACCCTGCTAGCTAATAATATAAACACAACTCCAACTGTACGTTGCAAAGCAGCTTAAGAAGCCGCGTTTTCCTTACCCCTTTTCATAAAATACTCATTTGGTCTCTCATTAGCATCAACTATAGTACCAACCAAGGCGTTTCCGTCTAGTTCACTCTGGGTAAGGATCAGAATTCTTGAGGCCCTAGAGAAATCGATTAAATTTTTTGCCATACATCTCACTAACAGTGGCTAGATCTACATCATTGCCTCTGTCCGAAGTCCACGAGAGTTTTTGATTACCTCTCATGATTATTTTTTACTCCAAACCAAACTCAACCTCATACAAACCGCTTACGATTCTTTCATTCCTAGTCGCAGGAACGTAACATATGCAACTTCATTCTTAATTCAGCAATTCGGCTGTTGAGATAAGTGTCCAACTCACACTATTTTTTGGGCATCCACTGATGCCGCACGGACGAGGATTACTAAGGGCAACACCACTAGTGCAACTATGGTTGATGTGGTAAAGCTTTTCTATTGTCATCAAATGTCGAATTGTCATGCGTCTTATTGTGGACTTAGTGTGATGTCTCATATTTCATTTTCAAATTATTTACATCTTATCTAATCCGTCGCACGATCCAAAGGAAACGCAGCCAGACTATCACTTCCTCCCATCGGTTGCCTAGAGATGTCGTCAAATAAAGGCCTTCGGCCTGTTTCCTTTCGCTTCATAAATTACTACTAATATTGTCGCAAGAATCATTCCCTGATGTCTAAATACCAGCCTTGCTGACAATGCTGCCGCTCGAATCGAGGGCAACAGAGACGATGTGCCTGAATTCATCACTAAAACAGGTATCATTTTCCAAAACCTAGCCGAAACCTGTGATTTCCTCGTGCTTTCACTACATGCCTCAGAGATGTTTTGCCACTGGACAGGATTCCTGTTCTCGATGGAAAATTTTTCTACTCAACGAAATATAAATTCTATACGTTAACATTACTATTCCACTCAACTCTGAAGCGCATGCAAACGCATTAGGCCGCCAGGCACCACTAAACTCCGGGTCTGGCAGAACACCGTCATATTGCTACGTAAAACACTGCTTTGCTCCTCATTATGGTAGTGTTGAAACTCAGCTCCCTTAGGCGTTGCATAATTTCCCGCAGACCCATACACTTGCCTGCCTACGCGTCTGCAAGCTTAAAAATACCACCCCGTTATCGTACTCACTTTGGCCGAAGGATGATGCTGACTCTGAAAACCTTTAGAAATCAAATCTCGAAATAACTGTTTCGTTGTACGTTTGAAGGCTTATTTATTACACCGGATAGCTTTCGACTAAGTATTCTGTACATGGTGTGGCTACATATTACTTAAGTCACTTCCTTCCGAACTACCAGCTGCTGTTTTTCACTTCCCCATAAATATGGTACAAATATTTGATTACTATAAATGTATATTGCTATTTTTCCCTATTTTGTGGCGTATCCCTGACCCTCTGCCAAGAATTAATAAATGCTCATCCAGCATTTTGCGTGAAGGTAAGCTGAACATAATAAATATTATTGCCAACTTTTTTTTACTCTTTGTCTTTATGCCGTAGCAGCGAAGGTGTCTGGCAGCTCTCTGTGTTGTGTTCGATTTGAGCAAAGCTGGCAAAAGTTACTGAGCTGGTTGTTGCTAAGCTGCCTTGCTTTGCTTATTGTTCACAGGAAGGTTGGAAATTTTTGTGGGGAAGAACAGTACTCTGAGTTAGTGGGAAGGTCTTGAAGGTTCCGTGTGCCGGGCAGTCCTCTTCAGCAGCATTCTTAAAAATGCTAATCCGTTTCGTACGGACACGCTCGTACGGACACGTAATCGAAACGGATACGAATAATATGCCTGACTTCGTAATAACGTTTGATAACATTAACCAATTCTCCCAAACTTTAAACACTATTTTTGATTTCTTTATAATAAAAAGTGAATTTATATTCAATGTGTTTCACTATATTTTAAAATAAATTTAACCTAAGAGTATCCACTATTGTGTTTGTTGATAGTACGAATCAAAATGCCATAACAGTGAACCAAGCGTTAGCGGTACCATTATTAAGCGTACTTCTTACCCGACCCACGGTAAAAAATCCAAATATGGGTCATAAGACACAATATAACTGAAATATTGTAAGTTAAATATGCATCTACATGCATAATAGAAACATACAGGTTGTTCATCAAATTGACCCTTTGCAAAATTTACTTGAAATGAGAAGACTTAAGATTTTGCTAAAAGAGATTGACTAGTTCAAACATACTTTAAGGTCATAAAATCGGAAAATAATCGTTGCTAATCAATTGCCTACGCGGCGTACTTTTTATGCAAAAAGCATTATAAGCATCTAATTTTTCAATCAGCGCCGGAACAAACCGTATGTAACGAGGATATCGTTAACATAGTGCCACAAGTTGATTAAAAAAATTTGTCTTATGAACCGTAATAGACCGTCTACGGTTCACTAGTTGCAATTTTTGAAAATTTTCGAAGCATCGGTTGGGAACCAGGAGAAAACAGTAAAAAGGATATAAAAATATTCTCCAATTTGCTATACAGCGTAGATTTGCATGCAAGATGCACGCAAACTTTAAATGGCCAAGCTTTGCTCTACCCGCATTTGCAGTTTCTTTATTTACTTTGAATTCTGGCACCAGTACGTAAATGTTTTACGTAACACCAACACGCTGCAGGTTGCATCAAGTTCTCATCATTCGTTTGGGAAGCGCAGTTTGTTCACAAACGCAGCTGCTTACAGATTTATACAGTCTATTCTATACGGCTGTAGTGTAACAAGATATGCAAGGATGCAAGAAATGCAATGAATGGAGGAATACACCTACTGAGATGTGCGTACAGCCAAAGTTTGCTATATGAGAGCAATTTCATACGAAGTGGGCAATGCTCTAATCAACTATAACATAAAAAATAGGTTACATGTATTTCACGCTCAAAAGCTCGTACTAATGGTTACTTGATTAAAATGTATATTTATAAAGATTCCAAAAATAATGTACCGTCGTGGGAATTTCCTTTTGTAATTTTATCCTGGCACTTAGGAATGGTGGCGAAACCTATGAATGCTGACAACGTAGGCATTTCGAGTTAGCTGATAATCGTTCATTTAAAACTTCCATGCGATAGGTAGTGGTCAGATGCGCACAAATCTACAAAGACCCGAAACACATGTAAATACTCGTGAACAACTTGTAGGTAGACACAGAAAAGTGGGCGATTTTTCTATCCTTTGTACACAACAAACCTAAACTTGTTGTTAACCTAGCCAAGGTGTAGACATGCGTATTATCATACAACTTCAATCAGCGTACTGACCTCCTAACATGAGAGAGCGAAATCAATCAGAGGAGGATAATTACTGAGCCGGCGAATTACATCGACATAATTGCATTATGTTTAGACTAACCTATTACACGTAAACGTTCCTCAATATCGGTGTTAGGAGATATATGTACGGCTGTGAAGTGGGCCAAAATCACTTCAAAAGTATTGCATTAAGTTTTAATTCGTACCACACGAAATCGGGTTGCATGCATGAACAACAGATGTAATCACGGGGCATATAATACGTAGGGGTAGGTACTGGCACACAACTAAATTTAGCAGAGGCACAGTCTGTTCGAAGCTCGCATTTGCTTTAAGCAACACAAAATATAAAGAGGCAAGAATGTAGACAGTGTATGAATCAGCCGGCTTTAAAAGGTGACCAGTCGAACACAACAGCACGCCACCGGAACAATCGTCAGGTTTCCAGCCAGCCGGTCAGCTGGTATTTGACTACCTACTAAAAAGTAATGGAGTGCTATAATAAAAGCCATTTCTTATCCAGAATGCAAGCCAAGGACATTCGCATTGCAAAAGGTTAATTTAATTTCGTAGCCGTCGAAACATAACTACGCGAACGCCGCCAAGTGTTAGCACCAAGTTAGCAGCAACTACGACTCCAGCGGAAATCACATCTAGTGCTATTTTGAAAACACACACAACGCAACGGAAATTTTCTATCAATTAAATATAATTAACGTATTTTAAAAACTAGCCCAATACGTTAGTTGTGTAGCTTAGACTGCAAATTTAGTATTTTATGAGACAGCAAAGTTTCAGCCGGATAAGCTTGTGAGCATTTTAATGATTTACTCATACTACAATTGTGAGGGTTATTCAGAACTTGTCACTCAAAGCTGTTGTTAAAGAGATGGGATTATATCATCTCACTTGGGTAATAATATTTAACGAACAAGCCATTTCTTTACCTTCCCAGTAGTTTAGGATTTAAATTTAAGATATTCCACCAGCTTGCATGCTTATAATAGGCGGATAAACGTGTAGTCACTAGAACTA
>MNPL01006500.1:52106-67921 GCA_002081605.1 Tropilaelaps mercedesae | reverse complement strand
ATCGAACCTGTGCACCTACGTGTCTCCTCCAATCGCAAGGCGCATACGAATGCACCAAGCCACCGAACTCGACGTAGTCACTCTGACAGAGCTGAACATTCCCAATAATGAATGTGCTTATTAAACAAACTCAAAGAGGGTATTAAACACGAAAGTGTAAATTGAACACGCGTGTGTGTTCGCATGTGTTCAAGTGAAGTGCTACTATCCCGAAAGAGATATTTGCTTACATAAAGTTTAATATAGAGTTTAAAGATATAAATAAATATCTTTTCCTTTGCACAGATCCATTCGATCTTGCAGATACATATACATGCACAATCGACACTCATCAATATTGCCTTCTAGCAGTGTTAACTACCCGCGGAATACGTCTTTCTACGCAGTAGAAATACAAGCATTGCAGGAAGAAGCTGTTATCATGACATGTCTTCAAACGAAAACGAGGTTATAAATGCTACGCCGTAAAGCACTGTCACCAGTCTAAACCCAAGGCTCACGTTATTTATGACGCCACCAGTCGCCCTTACATAATAGTTGTCAGTTCAGTATCTTGACAAACCGTAGTTGGAGCTACTGGAATCTCTAGTATGCCTTCGTCAATCGGTTCAAAGGCGCCATCATATTTCGCTTCCACGAAAACTTCCCTTGAAAATGTGTTTCTAGCTATATCACGTGACGACACTAAGATGCCTACTGTGATCAAGCAAATGTTGATTAGAAATTATATACAGAACTATTTATCGTTGGTTGTATTAAATATAAATAATCCAAGGCAAGCTGTGATTGAGTCGAGATAAAATCCCACACTGTGGCGCTATGTGTCCTACGTATAATTTGTCTAACTTATCAATGAATAATTCCAATATGAGTCAGTCAGGACTGATACGCGTGTTTCCCTCATTATCACTTGGCACGATAGGGAAATTTGGCAGCAGGAAGACAAAAAGGCTATTGCTCTCTAAACGATCTCACTGATGGCGTTCTATACTGTAGTACAGGTACCTAAGGCACTCCTGTCCCCAATGGTTGTAAATGTTTTCTGGCGTCGTTCTATGGCCGTTCACGTAGTTCAGGTTCAAAAAGACTCATTTCGTTCGCTTCTATTGCCTTTTATATCGGATGAGCCCCTTCCTTATTTTCGTCTTTTCGCGGACAAGGACATAGTGTTTTTCAGTAAACACGCTCTTTTGGCAGCCGATATTAAAACTAGCTTTGGCAACTTACGAATCCTTCAGTACTCGAAGAATTTACGTCGTCGTTGTGCCAGATCAGTCTTCTATCCTTCGACGTAATCGGAGTTCTCAATTTTATCGCTGAGTCACATTGTTCACCCACTGTGCCGTATCGGTAGACCACTGCGATTCTTTCAGTAAACATATTTACATGACAAAGAACCGAAAAGTTGCATTGCGAGGGCAGAGGGTGGAGAACGCCTAAATAAGTCTAAATAAGACCAATCTGAAAGTCATTTCGAGAGGCTTATTAAGATGCGGGGAGCTGAAAGGATAGAACACTTAAATCGTGTTTTTGGGCGATTTGGGGAAGGCCAGTTGAGACCGCAAAAAATGTCCCGTAGAAGGAAATGAATGCGGAACTAATGGGGCACAAAAAGATCGTTATTTGTTCATTTCATCCGCTCTGTCACCTAAGCAATGACTCATCGATCCGGCTGCGAGCGGATATAATTCCAGACCGCTGAGCGCTGCCCTCACTGCTGCTATCGTTGGAGTTAGTATCAGTTGGCCCAAAAGCAAAGGCCCTCTGCGATAACTGGTAAAAGCAGACGACGCTTACTAAGTGATAAATGGTCTAATGGAGCAGATGGAACTATACATTTCCGTAAATATTAGAATCCTTGTAACGAAGAGATAAAAAGGAGGATTATCAAGTGAAAACGACAGAAGGGCCCATTATTAGAAAGAGAATCGTATTATATATGGGCAGAATTATAGGAAAGTTCTCAAAAGTAAGTCCCAATAAAGACTGCGCAGCTGTTTTACGAGTGTCTCAAGCATTGCTCGTGTTGAGACTAAGTTAAATACAAAACATAATATTACATTTGTTTGAATTATTTGCTCGACGGTACATGATATATTTCATAAAATGACTAGTGGCACCGCATCCGAAATGAGGCCGGGCAAATCATAAGTCAGACTACGAGCGTTCGCGGGCATGTGTGCATGTGCATGTGAGTGGTCGACAGATGCAATTAACAAGGACAGACCGTAAATGAGGTCAGGTATATCTAAACGCATAGAACTAAACTAGTCGTGTAAGCGACTCGCCGACATACCATCGAATAAAAAATCTGTATTAATTCAACACGGTTGTTCAGTTACGCGGAAAGAACTAAAACGATCTAGCCGTCATAGCAATCAAGAAGCATGATGACGAAGCTGCTACCAAGCGTTCGGGAGCCGCCTTGCTTTGGATACTTGTTACTCTTTACGGTTCAACAGAAGTTCAATAGTAGTCTGCAGAGATCTATATTTTTTAAAGCTGACCATCAGCCAATATTTAACGTCCACGGTAGCAGTTTTTGCATTACTTCGTAAAACGGACCTTATGTAAATGTGCACCGGCTGGGATCAAACCCGTGCACCTACGTGTCTCCTCCAGTCGCAAGGCGCGTACGAATACACCAAGCCACCGAGCTCGATAGTCTGCAGAGATTTGGATGGCTTTCGACAGCAGCAACCAAAATTGATAGAATGGTTTCTAGTTCTTATTCTCAAATTAATGGCACGCAAATGTCCGCTGCACCTAGAACGTACTCGTCATTTTTTTAACATTCTGGTGTTTATTAATGGTTACAAATAACGCTTTAATAATAGATTCGTATTGTTGCTCGAATTAGTAATTATCAGAAGTTATTCTGCCAGACCGAAACGCGCGTTGAACATTTACTTCGCAGCTAGAATACATCTTGTCACAACGTGATCACTAAGAGAGTACACCTCATTGTTCTGTAAATAATTACGTCATTTTTAAGAGACCTATTTCCATGGTGTCGAGTAATTTTAAAACAACCAATGCAGCTCAATTTTATTATTCGAGTGGTAATTAAAGCCCTTTCATCTACCGTAAGAGATGATACAACAAAATGCATAGTTATGGTCTGTCTTTTTTTTTTGTCTTGATACAGTCATCGCGTCCATTTGACTTGCTTAGTACTACTGCGTGAACAGCAACCGTTACTTCGTCTGTAGACTGGGTATTATGTGGTACAGTCCTTCCTAGATTTCCATTTTGGTTGCCGATTTAGACTGGCCTAATTCTACATATTACAATGTTAACGTCCGTGCGCATTCGTTTGTGACGGCGGATAAATACTTGGTTCGAAAAAACATGCGAAGTGCATTGTCTGCCAGCTAGGCGCAATGGAAAAACCCTAGACGTTCTCTCTCGCTTTTCTGACCTACAATATTAGCGTCAGCTATATATATGCGTATGCGTATATGTAAACAGACATTCTGTTTTCATAAGTTCTATTTAATAACGGATAAGAGGCTAACCGATAGGGAAACACTGCGTTCTTGTTGTATAAAGAAGCTTACTAAACTGGGTACGCATTGGTCATATTCAACAGTCATGTTCTTAGTCCAAATGACAATCAAACTAGGTAGAACACTCAACGATAGAAGAAAATAGAAGCCTAGTAGTCGAATTGCGTAACGTAGTTTTTGATTTGAGTCTATTACGCCCAGTGTTCTACATATCGTAATTTTTAAGCGTAGGCAGTAAAATAGCTTTATAGAAAGAGAGTGAGAGAGAGAGAGAGAGAGAGAGAGAGAGAGAGAGAGAGAGAGAGCTGATCTAGATGCGGCTTTAGATACGCCTGATTTATCTAGTAAATATACACTTAAACGTTGTCATCTTCAATATTACACGCCCTTTTCAGAGAATCGTTGCGAAATCACAGCAACCATAGGAACTTGAAGATATTCCCAAATTGTTTGAATGCCTGCATTTTTTGGTATAAACGATCATTTGGAGGCGGTCAGCAAATACGCCTCGTCATTTTGCCATGTCTGTGGCAACTGGAATCAGGCTAATCCAAGCTAGCTAAAAACAAAGATATGTACACAGCGAATTAATCGATATCTGTTTAGGAAGGTTACTACGTACTGTAGTATTCTCCATCGCTTTAAACACACTTTTGAATTTGTAGATTTGTGCATATGTCTCAGTTATATAATGAAAAGAGTCTGCTTAAAAATGCTACGTCAACAAAGCTATGCCATGTCGTTGAAGCCAATACTACTCGACTCAGAACAGACCACTTGTACAGCATGGATGAACTTTTACGTTACAAGTTGGCTTTTTTCAAAGGAAAGTGGCCGTGTTGCCCACCAGGCTGAACGGAATCGTTATTCTTAGGGTTTGAGCCCTTGTAATCATCTGAACAAACTTTGTGAGTTATATGTCTGTACGACAAACGACCGCACTATCTATAAACTATCGAAGCCTTACATAATCTAGCAGCGTTGGTATATTTTTGTTTTGCTGTTGAATCGCTTTAATCTATATTAGTGCTTCAATATAAATTAGTCAACTGATCGTAAAACACCACCCGTTTCATCTGAAATATTCTATTGAATAGGAGCTAACATTTTAATTCAGTTTTATCAAGGTAATAAATATTTATTCAGTTTGAGCAAGCTTAAACGGCAACGCCACCATCCATCCAAACTATATATCTTCATCGCAGAGCAGATAAGCGGAGGTTCCTGAAGCCCCGGATGAAGCCCTGGAAGAGTGGGCTGAATATGTCAATGATGCTATTATACACATGGACACCTCATTGTGATGTTGCTGAACTTTAGCTTTAAACATAGATGCAGCTGCCTTGATACTTCGTAGTACATGAATATCTTGACACTTCAATTTAGGAAAACAAAAGAGCCTTTTATGGAGGGGGCTTGTTTGCGTCGATGTGCCTATGAGAACCGTGGGCATGATGATTAATGATGTAAGATGATCACATCGTTCATTTCATTATTACCGTCATGTGAATATAGTAGTGTGATAGGGGTTCTACATGATAACACCGTATTGTATATAGAACAAAAATTTGGAAAGGTGTGTTGCTGACAAAGGTTCTTCGCGCCGCTTTGTACAGTTCGCTTGGGGCTTATGATTTACGTTTAAATAAAATTTAATTTAGGTTAAATGATGGCTGCAAAAAAAATTGTTGCACAAAAGGGATAGTGGGGTTTTGTAGCAACAATAAGGGAAATATATTCACTGAAATAGAAAGATTAAATGATCTAGATGTAATCTTCTGTTGTGTCAGATATATATATTTTTAGTATCGCAAAAACTTAACCTAGAGCATGTGTAAAATAAGTTACTTTGGATAAACCTCACTCTGGAGCATATTAACATTTTTGAACCTGTTGATAATAACCGATTTTTTTCCCGTACATTCAGAAACTTTAGGAGGAGCAAGCACACTGATTTTGTTACATTAGATTAAATTTGATTCAATGGAAAATGCTATTTTGAGTAGAGAACGAATCAGAGATTCTAACGTCATATATATATATATATATATATATATAGTAACCGTGCGGCAAATGCATGTTATTCTGGTCGCATGTACTATATCTTGAATATAACCACTTTAGTTTACCGACTGCCATAGGCCTGAACTCGGTGTCTATTGGCAGACAAACTGCTGTAATGCAGTCTCGGGCGTACATACGTAGCATCGCGGCACAACCATGTCAATAGTTTTCATGCTCACTTGAGTCAGCTAATGCTCTTTTTCCGAACTTACAAGTATACGAACTGTGTAAAACGCTACGCCTTTGTTTTTTATGTATAGCTTTCAGAACCTGATAATCAGTTAACATTACGATTGTAGCAAAATGAACGTGTGTGTCATACAGCTGAATCTAAATCACCAAAAATAAAGCATTTTCGTTGGTTGACTCATAAGGATAATCTTAAGGGTACTTTGAACTTTTTGCGTTCCTTTGTACCTCTGTAGTACTAGTTATTGAAATCGCTTTATATATTTATCATTGTGATCACTACATCGTTTGGAGAATATGAAGTATGTCTTCAAAGAAATTAACATTGCACACTGAAGTTTTATTTATTATAAAAGATAAGTGCTTTACGGAAGATGTAGTAATTTACAAAAAGGTTTGTCCAATAATTAATATCTTTCTTAGTTGAAACAACATTGAAGGGTTATGCATTCTTTGCATGTAGATTGTCAAAGTGTGTACTAACCAAAAAAGTGAACACAAAAGCTCCCAATACATATCCTGACTCGTAAGGCACGATCTAGTGCTTGCTAACGCGTATCACTGGATGCATGTAAAGGCAGTACGTGGCACTCCAACAATGCGCTGCCCTTTATGACTAAATAGCGCAAAGTATATGTGGCCATAAATCCTCCCGTCCGGTTGTTTGTGCTTTGCCGTACTGTCACACAGAAAAAACATAAAGCCGCTCATAGCAATGTCTCTGGTGTTCTGTCTCAGATGGCTCCCGTTTAGAGCCATGTCGGCGATGGACTGCTTCTTGCGTAGAATTACTGTCAAGCAATGTTTATGGTTGGAATTACCTCCTCTTGTCGATTAGCTGTTTCGGTAAACAACTGCAGCGTTGCATTGTTTATAAAAACGTTCTTGAGAATTTCGAGCTGTCGAAGATATAAAGAACAGCATCGGCAAAAAAGCAATTAACGCAAGTTCGTATATTTTAATTTCGACATTTGCGTGAGTGTCTCATTTACATTATTTTAATTTAGGTGTTAAATTAGGTGCGTGTGACGCAGGACCTAACCGGAAAATTATGGACTTTCTACCATTTCTAGACTGAGTTTCACGTTAATCCGAGGATCCAGAATTACATCAAGTAATTAGGCGTCTTAATATTGATGACTTTACTCAAGTAATTACTTAAGTAATTTTACTTACTTAAGTAATCTTACTTAAGTAATTTTACTTACTTAAGTAATCTTACTTAAGTAATTTTACTTACTTAAGTAATTAACGCTTCGTTATAGCAGATAACGTAATGATGATGAAATTTTCAGCCCTGATTATGCCAGATTCCATATATATAATCGGCAAATTAGTGTAGTAAAACACAAAAAGTCCAAATACGAATGAATTGTGGGAAGTAGAGGAAAGTGTTTAATTTATCGCTTTGACGATTAAAAAAGGAAGGCGTAACACGGATCTAAATAAGCGAATACTCACGTGGATTATTCTCCCTCTATCAAATGAAAAATCTTTTTAAATCTATACACGCAGAATGTAAACATTCAAATACACTTGACATCGGTGCGCTCAGACGACTACACGTCCAATACTAAATACTCGTATTAGAGAGTGCGTCTCTGTGCACTAGCTTCAGTGTTCAAAAAAAGATCGGAGTGCTCACTGCTTTTCTTTACGCGATAACTCTTTACCTAAAATGGCATTTCGGTATGCCAAAGCAAACAACCACATACGTAGATAGCAAGGTAGAAAAATGAGTAATGCATAAAATAAACTGAAAAGCGTATTGTAAGGAAAGGGCCTGTGCGGAGCCTGACATCAAGAACGTTTGGCAACGCATGACGTATAATACTCTAAATCCTTAAGTTTCCAGCCAAAGCAAAACAATTGTCACCTTGACAATCCACCAAAAAGAACAACCACAGATGTAGAAAAGCCAGCAAAATAGTGACTGATATAGTATACAGTAGTGAACGGCGTCTTTCAGTAAAAAGCGTCGTCTGTAGCTTAAGTTCAAGAACGTTTTGCAGCATATGACAAGCAATCTTTGGCAATTGTTTGCCCTCCAATCAGTGCAACAATCCTTTTTCCTTGACTTTTTGAGTAATTCTTAGACGGCTCAAAGCCAAACCAGCACATTTCTACCACTGTGAACAGCCAATCGGGTGCTTGAGACCATTATCAAATAACTGGATGCTATATTTTGGCCCATAAAACTATTACGCGAGAATGATTACCAAATGTACATTCTAAAGAGATACCTGATGGGTAGGTTACATACCCTTCCAGTTCGACGAACCCAATCAAAGGTGTCTGTCTAGAAGATGCAGGTTTCTCTTGCCGTTCCTGTTGGTTTTCTTGGCAACACTGGTGTTCCACTTTCTGATCCTCCTGGTCCTCTTTTGGACTGATAATGGTTTTCGGTCGCACTTCGGGTTCGACGTCTCCGACCTTTCTAAGTACAGTCAATTTTCCTACGTCTAGCCGACCGTTACGCATTTTGCGGCTTTTGGCACCTTGCAGTTTTCGGCACCCAATCGGAATATGGGGTAGCAACTCTTCATGAACTGCTTGCTGAGATTTTAACGTTGCGTTGGCGGTGTTTACATTTCGTTGCGATGCAGCGTCCGGTGTCCTTCGCTCACGTATTGCTGAACGATACGCCGTTGAAGGAATTTTCAAATCGGCTGAACTTTTTATGAGTGGAAGTCGCGCCCTTGGTGAGCATTGTTCCGAAGCGCTATGTGAAACTCGATTTTTGAAAATTTCTTCTACGTAAGCCGACGCACGGCCTGACCAAAGTAATAGATTCCGTTGCACCTTTGATTGCTGCTTCAATTGCTTGCGACGCTGTCGCTTCTTGAGCATCTCCTGAAGCCGCCGTTGAGAGAGACCCTGATATGGGAACATGAGCGGCCCAATCGCAGCTCCACTGTTGACGCTATTCGGGCGCCTCTGATGCACTTTGTAATAGTTATAATTACTGCACGCGACCTGGACCGGACGGGTCGTTCCATAACGATTTAGGTTCGCATTTCCCGTTGTCATACTGCGTAAAGCCTTATGTCGCGTTTCAATTCGACACGCACTATTCTTGACTTCCCGATTTCTATCGCCGAAATTTGATTTGGCGCTGTCGAAATTCCGATCCACTAAAAATCTGTACTCGTTGTCCCGAACGCTCCGCTTATGATTCCGTTTATGCGTAGTGTCTTACGTCAGTCGAATACTTCTCCAAAGTACGAAATGACACTTAGAATACAGAACAGTACATCCCAAACTCTAGTGTGCCAACTACGTCAGCCTCCGCACAGCCACGGCGGTAGTGAGTCGTTCCACTGCAGAAGGTCGCTCTCCCATGCACATATACAGACACAGATTCCACACAACCGTGGCTACAATTTTGAGTTTTCCAGTTGAGAACTATGATGTTAATAACTCACACTTCCTTTCCTACAAATTGTTTGTCGAGACAATCTATACAATATAGACACGCTCGCCCTGCTAGCTAGTGACCCTGACCCCACGGCAAGCGGAAGCAGGTATACAGTTGGCTGTTTTAGTAGCAAATGATTCTTTGCTGTGTTCTGTGTCTGTGTGTGTGTGCCTCTCCCTCGACCAAGCGCCAGCTTATGCTATTAACAAACCTTGCTTTCGTCCTCTAAATATTTCTCTCTATTCCTTTGGCTGAGTTTCTTTCCTGTGTCAACCCAACAGATAGACGAGACAACCAATCCTGTTTCTGCACAAGTGGCAGTCCCTATATTTAATCCATAACAGCTCCAAGAGCGGGCGCAAAACAGAGGCAGCACAACAAGCAGGTAAAGGTAGAAAACTTGCCCTCTGCAAAAAAGAGAGGTCGGTCGAGTCAGGCACGAAGTAAAGTGCAGCCGCGCTGCTGCTGG
This sequence comes from Tropilaelaps mercedesae, assembly GCA_002081605.1. Classification (NCBI taxonomy): domain Eukaryota; kingdom Metazoa; phylum Arthropoda; class Arachnida; order Mesostigmata; family Laelapidae; genus Tropilaelaps; species Tropilaelaps mercedesae. Next base: position 58,272 of record MNPL01006500.1, on the reverse strand, counting down.
CTTCCTCGACTAGCTTAGCCTCTCCACTATAGAGGCAGTAAACTGAAGAAAGCGAACGAGCCAATGAGGCTGGCAACCACATTCGCGGACGGGCCAGCCTACAAACGGTCTATCGACCGCAGATCGATGCAGACTGCAGCGCCATAGTCTTAATCCGGACGTCGACTATACCGCATTAAGCTTTCATACTTGCATTTTTCGTGCACCACATCTCACTCACTTTCTCTCTCTCTCTCTTGTATGCTGCAGCATAGTTTCCGACTTCTAAACATGTCGGGTTTCATCGTGAGTGCCAAAATGGAATGAAGTCCGCGGGCATTGGACTCTGTCACACAATGTTTTATGCGCATACGAGTTAAAATAAGTGTGTACGTTTTTATTTATACACGTGTGGGAGGGTATTTACATGTCGAAGCGTATGTCTCTTTTGTATTTAATTTTTGTTCAAAATGAAAAGTGTATTTCACTGAATTTCAGCATTAAAAATTTAACTGAGAGAAGAAGGGGCACCTACTGGTCGTGCAACAAGGGCGCATCTAGTCAGCTAACCAAAATTTTGCGTATAAAATGATACTATCTGGGACTTGTCGATGTCAAACATTAGAACCAGTTTTTTCTTAGTTTCTTCTGGCCGTGGTCGTTATTGTCGCTCCTTCGACCTGAAGCAACGGCTGAAAATAGTTATTTGTTGATGAACATACAAATGTCCCATTACATGTGAGCAATGCGTTAGATCTGCTGTGAAATTTGCAGAAACGCGTATTGTATCTGAGTGGAGCAACTTATATACTCGTCCGTTTTCAGTCATATCGCGGTCATATTTCAGTCATATTTTGCCCGGGTGAAAAAGCATAGCCGCTAGACAGAGGAAGTCATTTTTCTCATAATGGTTTATAACTGTTGTTATCGTTGTACGGTGACTTCTGCTGGATGTGTAGTTTTGATGAGCAGCTGGCGACAAGGTTCAACTTTTCAGTTATAGTCTGAATATCAAATCGGTTAGAGTGTTAAATTGGCTCCGAATTATAGCCAAATTCGAGTTGGTCAGTACATTTATAACCCATGTAGCTTTGCGGATCAGCATATGCTCAAACTAGTGAGGCGCGAACGCTTCTTTAACGTATCACAAGAGTGGTTATCAGATTCTCGTTAGCCATTGGCAAATCGGACACGCCTATTTGGGTTCACGACGACATCGCCCATTGTTGCCGCTACGCATCGCTCAACTGCAGCTATGTTTGAATCGCATACGGATTGTCAAGCATGCCCGACCCCGCGCATGGGACGTATCTGTCACGCAGCACTAATTGATGCTATCTCGCCAATATCTTTGACAAAATTTCCGTAACAGTGTTTCTAGTAGCTTGAACTACAACTTTAGTGGGGAAATGCACAAGATGTAAGGGCGGAGAGGAAAATATCTCTGGTAGGCTAAAAGGTAAAGCTCGCTCGTGGGCGAGGCAGTTCCTATCCAAGCAACATTGGATGATGTTCGTTAAAGAGGCAGGGAGGTCTATGAGGGTACCTCACGGCGAAGAAGATAATAAGTATTTGAGTTAATCCAATGTAATAGTGATTAGTGAATTTCCTCAGTATTTCTTCCAGTTAAATTAAACGTAAATTCAGCACTTTATGATTAACCATCAAGCTTATCAGTTCTATTCAAAAGGCTTAATTGTTCAATAAGAGCTTATGAACTTTATTATGAACATTGTTCATATATCAGGTTTCATAGCAGTTCCGCGTGATCTTAATTTTGTTTTATACAATTGATGTATTTAAAACCCTCTTCTTTTACTATCTCTATGCGGCTGCCAGAACAGTTCATTTCTTAGTTCGATGTATATAGAAGAAGTCGGAAGAAATAAGCTTGCAATGCGAAACGTTAACAAAAGTTGCTTTACCTTTTTGGCTGTTTTTGGCTACAATGACTTTGCCTCCTCTCTGCCTCAATCTGAACTGCGCATTTCATATGAACTTGTCCTAAGACTAATATTCAATGTACGGTTAAACAATCTAGGTCTTTGCTTACTCAGAAGTCAGCGATAAATTAGCTATTAGATAATTAGCCGTAGTGCTCCGGGCAAAATTTTCACACCTGGTACAGGATATCGATAAACATATTCATTACTTTTACATAGTATTTGATTTAATATTTACGACATTTGCATTTGCAAATCATTTACAAGGCTTTAAAACTTGGATTTCTTCTTAAGGGTTATACATAACATGTGTGTCTAATTTCGATAATGCTAGATGCATAGGCACCCCACTTGAACAGGTGGAAACTACGACTGGCTTTCGCGTCTTTGGGACTCGACAGGCTACACACGAATGAAAGCGTCATATGGTAATTGTGGAACAAGGGCAAGATGATGGTCAGAAGTATTTGGGCTGTCGTAATCCATCATTGATGTCTGCAAGAGTGGCAAACAAAGAAAAAGAGCTTAACTTTCTCTGATGCCCATATAATCGCCTGAATAGATAAGAAGCGATGGTCGTTATCGGCTGTTAAGCAAGTCAATACTCGGCAAATAGAAGACTAGCTCTGCGTACGTTATTTACTAAAAAGGAATCATAAACTACATGGATTAAATTGCATTTCCTTTGCGATTTATTGTCCAAGGCCACTTGCGGCTTTTTTTATAAACTAAAAACACGAACTGTGCATTTACTAACTTCTTACTAAGCACTGATTATTCAAAAAGACCATTTGTTACAATCTTTTAGAAACATGTCATATCAACGATAGTTATTCTATTTTAGTACTACCCCCGTTTCGGTCATCATTGTTATATATTATATACGAGCTACTGGTGACGACTTCACCAGCGATCCTTAAGTGTCATTTGCCATCAGCGATATGCTTCACCAGGCCGGATACTGCGGCGTAAACCGATTCCATGTTATGGAGAACTTCATCGTTAAGCTATATTTCATCTCAATTCGAACCGATATTGCACGAATACCATTCTAGTTATATTAATACGTAATAGAAGCTATGACAGAGCTAGATCGAACTTAAGCGTAGTATAAATATAATAGTTCCGATAATACACCAGGTGATTCTAACACTTTCAAGACGCCGTATTTTCAGACAAAATTTCCAATTTCGAAGTAATTTTGGAAGGGATGATGCGATCACTAAATTAGTACTAAAAAACAACAAGTTGCGGCAAAGAGTAAATGATCGAACTCTCACTAATATTTGAAACACTATACTACACTTTTAAAAGTTGGCGGTTTTTAGAACGAACAATAAAGAGCTGCTTGGAATATCGGATAGTTTGAGGCCTGCACAAATTCACAAGGATCACATTCTTTAAAAAATCTATAGAGATGTGCTTTGACGTGCAAACAAGCAAGCCTAGAAAATGCAATGCGTCGCCATGCAATAGACGTTCATCAGCAACCCAGACTATGCTGATTAGGCTGCACTTTTTTTTATCTACGAACGTTATATAGAATGCGGAGGTTTTTTAAGTGAAGGGCCCAAAATAAACATCGAAACATACTCAGTCGACAAGCGAAAATCAAAAGAAAAGGAAATATTAAGTAATAATGGTAACATTACACCCTGCGATAGAAGCTATTAACTTGACTACTCGGCGCCGAGCGCCAAACTTCCTCATTGTATACGGTCAAAAGAAAAAAGACATTCCGGAGTAGTTATCTTTTGGTTTTTGTTTGATATGCGTTGTATTTGTGATATGTCTTATGCAGTTTGGCTGGGTTGTCAGCATTGTTTTTTGGGTAAACCAGTAATGTTCCATGCGTTTTTCATATAAAAAGAAAGGAGCTTCAATTGCATATCTGATAGATGGTACATTTGCCCAAGTAGACGAATGTACTACGAGTCATGTAGGTTTTGACGTGACTTGACTTTTAATTTCGCTGTCTGCCGTCTGTTCGGGTACTAGGCACCTGCACATTCATATACTCCTCACAGCAGGCACGGGGTGAACTTTTATTAAACGACAAAAATATATATTGATTACTTTAGATATTTCTTGTTTACTTCTCTTTTCCTGTTTCATGGGTCAACCGGTTGCATTTTAATCAGTTCCATTACGCGCGCCCGACACGTCAATAATATACCTATTTTTAAGAGAAGAATTGCCAATACATAGCGTGTGGTTCCATACGAGGAGGTTATTAATGTGGTGGTACGCTACATTCACGAGTAGAGACGAACAAGATTTTTAATTCAAGCAAGTAACTGTCTCTCTGCCAATTGATCGCGTTTATGTACTTTGAACATTTGATGGTTTTAGATAGAATGGGACCCAATAACACCTTTACGTTTAACACTTGATGTTGTTGAGTTTCGTATCAGTTGTTACCTCTGGTTTTACTTTTCATTATCGGGTCAGCTCTATTAATTTTCTCTTCAGAGGTATCTATGAGAGCAAGGAAAGGAAGAAAAAACGTAAGCGTCAATTAAAGATGAATTAAGGGCGTCTAATGATGACGTTGCACACTGCTAACAATTTCACAAACCAGTGGAAGTCACTTGTGAATAACAGTTGACGACAAAAAAAATTTAATTCAACCGAGCGTTCGAGAAATGATCGGTTATGCAGTAACTGTATCACTTGCAGATCACAATTTCATCTTTCTTTATGTAAAGCTCTTATGAAAGTATTTTCATTCTGTAGAGCAAAAATGCTAATGGTGATGAAAAACGCCGTACTTCGAAGTAACATAAGGTGGTCAACACCTCTTCTCTATGTGAGTCGGTTATCCTTATTTCATTGTGTATAATGGTCACGTATTTTGAGACAGTTAGGGGAGCTGCTGTGATGAAAAATACAGTCTCGTTGGAAGGACAAATACGCACTACCGTATGCTGTGAAAGGTTTCATTTGATATTGAACGACAGAACCTTATTTTTGTTTACGAAGTTTGGTTGCATAGGCGAAACTGTCAGAAAACTACACAGCTTCACACTTCGCTGATGCAATAATTAGTCAAGTTCTTTCTAGCGGACACATAGACATGCTAATACTATATTTTAATTCTTTCGTTCAATGCTAGTTTAGTGGAAATTCACTATGGTAATGGTATATTGCTCCTTATTAGGTGCTCACATCTGTTTGACTCACGTTCTATGCTACGTAGTATAACAACATGAGAAAATGTGCATATCTGAACGAAACTAACTAGTGCTATGCTCTAAGATAATTCTGTTCTAGGCACAACGTGCAGGTCGCGTGTATTAGGATTACTAAGTTGCTTTATATATAAAAATGAGGTCGGCTCGTATAAATGGGCCGTTTACATTAATCCTGACACGTCGGCTCTAGGTTCACATAAATAAGGCTAAAGATTTTCAACAGCGATACAGTATAGCTGGCTTATAGTCTTATGGCAGGAGTCTTTTTTGCATCAGTAGCGCATTATAAATATTTTTTTACATGAAAAATCCTAAGCGTAAATGTCCGTATGAAAGTTTAACCCTAAATTCCGTAAACTACGACCGTGCTTGTTTTCCTAAACTGCTCAAACATATCACGAGATTAAATTGATCCACTTTTCTAATACGAATTTTCAGTATTTAATGCAATCATAGGTTTAATCTCAGCCCTTTAATTCTAAAATACCCTAACATTGCTGTACGATTTACTTTACGCAAGCAGATAAGCTCTCTTAAAGGCGATACAATAGCCTCACATGTGTGAAGTTTGCGTTTTTGTTACGTGTGAGATACGATGATAAAGGCTCCCATCATTACGGTTTGAGTTTTCCAATAGGCAAGATCAGATGTTGTGTTGGCTGAAATGACGGCTCTTTCAGTTTTGTCACAAACCTATCCGCGCGCGAAAAAGCAAACAAATATGTCAATACGCGTAATATTTATGAAAAACATATATAGGCTGTTGTTGTATAAAGGATTACGATTCTACAATCTGTGACGTATTTTTTCAAGCCCTTTTTCTAATAAAGTATATAACTATACCCAGCTCGTACCTTTTTGAATTAAAGTACCAGACTGTATTATTGACGCATACTAAATCGTATGCAGCTGTTTGTTAGAATCTAGATTGCGATAGACCAGTTATAATGTAACTTATGAAATCAAAATATTTCTACGTAGCTATATCAAATTTGTGGGAGTCCTATGGCTCTTAATCTGAAATCAATAAAATATATAATTTAAAAATTA
>MNPL01006500.1:13546-51487 GCA_002081605.1 Tropilaelaps mercedesae | reverse complement strand
AACTAGTAGCGACAAGTAAAAATTAATAATAATATTAATACTAATAATAATAATACTAATAATAATAATAATAATAATAATAATAATAATAATAATAAACAAGAAGTTTTAGCAATAATATTATGCTCATCTCATATCAAAGTCAACATTCCAACATAAGTGAGATTTACTTGTTTATACAACATCAAGTGCGTATGACAAATAAAGACACTATACTGTTCCACATCAATCTTAGTCATTGATTGATGGCTTTAATTATCTGCTTGCCCCTTGCGTGACGCAGATTCAGGCGTATATACAGAAAAGAGCAATTTAGGTTTCCGCTGAAGGTACTAGACACTTTGTGCATAGATGAGTGACTACTCATTTTTCAACTGTGTGAATTATATGTACATGTACTATTGATAGTATTGTGGTACTTAAAGGCCTTAAATATTTAATTAGTCCGATGTGCCTTGGTGGGATCTTTAGTACATGAACCATGACAGTCCTAGAGTACCCGTTGGGTTGCTGATCGCCCTCGCTATTAAGAGGGTCCGTGGACGACGCCTGGTGGTTGACAGGTTAACTGAACGATTTGCTGATGACTATAAATGGGCTAGTATGTCCACGTAGTATATATGTAGCCATAGCCAAGGTATAGCGAAGTTATTACGCGAACTGCAGGCAAGCGACCGGAACTAGCCAGTCTAGAACGAAGAACCGTCCACTCCTCCGTCGAACCCTTCAAAGCGTCCGGCTCCTCCAAAGCCGGCAGTGTCAAAAGATCCGGCGCTCGCGCCGTCGAATCCAGAGAAGTCACCACCAGCCGCCGACAAACTGGCGTCACCAAACGACGACGCGTCAAAACCTCCTACAGAAGCGGTGTCGAATCCACCGTCGAAGTCCTGAGCCGAGGACACGGCCACGAGGGCGGCGAGAGCAACAATGGCGTAGTAGGCCTTCATTTTTCGTTTATAGAAGCTGGCGATGGCTGCCGTTGGCTAAAAGAGATTATGCAGCTGCTGTCCAGTTCAAAGCTCGGGCCTCGCTTCATATATATATATATATTCCAGACCCTTACAGCCCTCACTCCCTTGCTGTGTCCACGGTCCATACCGTAGCAGATAACAAAAACAACGTCGTCAACAGCTGCTTTAACTACAACCGAAGTCAGTCTACGCCACCAAGGCCGATTATCCCTGCCTGGTTACCACCCCTCCTGCATTGCCGTAGCCTCTCCGGATTTTTCGTGCCACAAATCACAATCATGCGCCCCCCTCTTTCTCCCTGCCCCTCTCCAATGACTTGACCGTTTCACGCACGCAGCCGTGTGCGTGCTGTTACGTAACACCTTCAGCAGCGTAATAACAGTGAGAAATAGCAACAGCGAGGAGGACTAGTTACACTGCTGCTGGCGACGCAAATCCTGGCAAATAGCAGGGCGGCGTCATCTGGCGTCAAACGCCGGACGATAAGAGCAGATCAGGCGTGTTCTGCTCGCCGCGTCACTGTTCCGCATAACATTAGGTGGCTGGCGCTTTGGAATCCTTCTGGGCTATGGAATCCTTGAATAGGAAAGCAATAAACGGAGCCAGGAGACAACTTTGTCACTTCGGAAGCCGGTGGTCTGTGACGTTGTAGCTGCATTGGCATCTTCGGGACATCTACTTGTATGCGCTGCAACAATTGAGCTAACAACGGCACCACAAGTAAGCACAAACACGTAGATTGGGCCAAACAGACCAACACCAGATCGGGCTATTTGCGAGCACTAGCGCAATAGCAACAACACTGCCAGCATCATCAGGTTCATCACTGACTCAAACATTATCTGCGACCAGACCGAACGGTCATTTCATTTGCTACGTCAATAACTACGATGATTATTGCTAGCAGTGGTTGTTGAACCCGGGTCAAATTGTCGTTTGGGCGTAGTTACAAAAACTTTCAATATTAGCTCTTACTAACAAAGCAACGTAGGTGCGACCGAAAAAAAACAAATAATGAAATTTTCGGCCGACAATCTCCATTCACGAGCGAACTCGACTTGTCGCACGAACTCAGCAGCATTTCGCCGTTTTATTGAGAGCGAGGAGTGGAAGTTGACCGAGTTGATGCCATCTATAACTGGTTATAAATCCCACAAACGAAGAAAGGAATTTACGGAGTTTGTAACAGACAAAAAGCAAGAAACGTAGATAGTAAATCAAAGTGATAACTTTGTTGAAACGAATATGACTAATAAAACGAATATTTGTAGTGTTTTAAAAGGTTAACTCAAGCTAAAAGATCGCAAATGAGACGATGAAAACTCATGATATACAGATATTAATGGATCTACGTCTTCTTTATGGTGCTTTATGATAATGAACTTAATGATAATACTTTATGATACGGCGAAAACAATGCGTTATCTGTTTGTGTTAGGCTTTAGTTTATCTGGCTGTGTTGCCAATTTCTTCGTATTAAACTAGTCCCAGGGGACGGATTTAGCATTAGTAAAAACGTTTTACTTGACATTTCTCACCAATAGAAGCCGAGCGTGTTAGTTTACGATTGGAAGTGCAAGAGTTTGCTATTATTTAAATGACAGCTCAAAAAAAATGAAAGGACGTGTACAGCATTTCGCAGAGTGTTCTTAGCTCAATCACTTTCAAACTGCGGAGAGAATTTGGAATAGGACTCTTGTTACTGGAAAATAGGTCGTACAAGTGTCTTTACGAAAACGGTACGTAGCGTCACTACGTTGTCGCACCGTAAAGTTTTTCGAACTCACTAAAAATTAGGCATAAAAATTTCTACAATTTAGATGTACATACAGACTCTAACAAATACACTCGTTACAAGGAGATGTTAACATGGCACTATTATTCAAGGAGCAGATTGGAAATCGTGTAGTCAAAATGCACTTCGAACATGCTCCCCTGAGCCTGTCGTAAGTCACAACGCCCTGCATTCTCTGTACTGTTATATTAATGTTGTTCTGGCCGTATTACTTTATGGGATCGTTTAAATCTGATTCCATGCCACGCCTCTTATTCCTTCAAAGCAATCGTTTTAAGTCTATGTGTACGCCAATAACACTTTTAGTTTCAAAGGAACAAATGTTGGTTTATTGACCATTCGTTAGAAATTGAATGGATTCCGATTTTCGGAAACATGTTCGCGTTGAACATGTTTCCGATCGATGAAACATCTCGTTCCACGTACATACTTCTCTGCGTTCAGTTATATCTATCATGTGGCGAACTGATATTAAGTTCAGGCATTGTGAAGACATTTTTTGAGCCTGAGTTATTTATAACCCAAACACCAGCGGAAAAAGCAATTTTTAAAATTAGTGAAATCAGTTGTGCAAAAAGAATGGCTCAATGCTATTAGCTAAACAGCGTTATCGATCTGACAACAGAAAAAGCAATTTTGTGAAATTCGCTAATTTCAGATAATGTAGGCACAGGGGCGGACAAACGGCTCAGGAACCGCTAGAAAGGTTATTTTTGTTGCAGATATGCGTTTCTGCATGAAGCCACATGGGACGTTTTGTTGGTTTTGCAAAATGTTCAGCCTGTGACAACGATATTAACATCGCCACCGTCAAAGTACACTGCATCTACGTCGTATTTAGGGGAAATAGATCGATAGTATAGTAGTAGTAGCTAGAACTAAAAATAATAACACACATTGCTGAAGAAACAGCCGCCGTGGTCATTTGACTACGTGATGGTGGAAGACAGTTGGTCATTGGTTATGCTTTTGGATTACGCTCCACCAGCACTGGACCATAGCGGGCAGCAGTACGACAACCATGATAATCGCTCTCATAATCAACATCACAATCATTGCTCATCGGTTTCGCTAATCTAATCGATGGCTACGCCGTCGTGTTGTTGTTTTGCCCGTTGCTGGGTGCTTGATTTTAGCATAGCCCGTCGGATAGATAAAGACGACGAAGGGAAAGTTAACGGGATCCAATGATTCAAACTGACCCCACCCTAACGACTAAAATTTTACCAACAAAACTGCACAACCATACCGCTGATGATGATTAGCCGAGTTTCAACGAGGTTTGTTTGTATTAAATTTTCTGCAATGAATCAAGAAGATGGAAGCAGCAACTAAGCTATTTCCAGTTAGTTGATCACGCAATCACGACAACAGTAATAATATATTTGGCCGTGTGAAATAATATTATTGTGTTGTGTGATTAGTTACTGTTTAATTATAATAAAACCTGCCGTTGCGTCTTGTTTAGAACCTTCGACGGATGGCGATCATTTTTCGCTAGCCTTAGCAGTCAGACATTTTATTAAACTTACACTTAGTGGTGCGGTAAACAAAAAACACATATATATATATATATATATATATATATAAAGCGCACTAATAATAATAATAATAATTTATAATAGTAATAATAAAGGCGGTTTATCACATTGAATAATTTTATGCAAGCGCTAGTCGGCCTTAATAGTTTTACAGCAAAGCAACTTACATATGCTGAAACTTCAATCAAAAGTGTTGAGTAAGTTCGAAGGGCAGAAACGGCATTCGTACATGGGTAGCTCTCGTTGCAACTTCTTCATAGGATCTCTTCTAATTGTTGTTTGCAGTAGTGACCATAGTGCTGAAGGATAATTTAACGCTAGTTTACTTATTAAATAGCCTAACTGAAGTAAAAACTGGATATTGAGCACGCGACTAAAAAGCTATTGGTCGCCGTCGGCTCGGAAGTTTTGATAGAAACTTTGGATTCTGACATTTGTGTCAAACGCCTAATTGAAGTACTCTGCTCATTTACTTGATTCTGATTTAATCTATCTTCTCTGCCAGGGTTCATTTGACTGACGTCTTTTAATTTCGCTTAGAGCTATTTACATATCGGGAAAGGCGTTTTTGAAGATTGCTGTTTGCCGACTAATTTGTCACTGAGTGAACGCGCAATTTCAACAAGCGCATGTTATTCTATACATCTCGGTCGGCTGGTGCAGCTTTTGAGGGACGTGTGTTTTTGTTAGAAAAATGCCATTGACAAAAGTAATTTTTTTCGGTATATATTCGATCGGGCTTGAGGGCACGGTCGGACTGGTTTTTAATGTGCTCCACGCCTGCTTTCTTAACTATCCACTCATAGCTTATGGTTGAGTAAAAGCGTATTCAAGATATCCTAAGCTCAATAAAGGCCACGTAAGACCAATGTTTAGGAGCATAATCTGTTTATAAGCAAGATACCTCACGTAATATGTATTGATATCCGTAGAGAAACCTGAGTTAATTTTATTTTTTAAGGAGCAGTATTTAAAAGATTCTGTACTTCTGTTTCGGAGTTGTTGCTACGAATGTTTCGGAGATTTTTTCGCGTGATTTTTAATGTCTGTGGAATAGAGGCGTTGGAGTTTTTTCTTGTGCAGGCAATGAGGCAGGACGAGAAATCGAATAAACTAGAGGACCTGATACAATGGGACGGAAGCTATGCGCCGAGGATTTAAAGGTATTATAATCCGGCTGAAAGGATAGGCAAACAGACGTTACAAATGGAAATTTTTGAGGTGTTTTCTTGGTGCAATTTTATTGTCTATTGTTGACGTAACCTTTTTAGTGGTTGGTTCCTTACGCCGCTGACATTCGTACGTAAAAGTAACTTCGTTAACTTGACATTGAACAATTGAGATATATCGTGGCAATCCCCTACATGGTTTCAATGTAGACCTCTTTACAACTGTTAAAACTGAGCGCAGTAATAACATGTTCGCGTGCAGAAATCTCGTTTGTTAAGACTGTAACCTTCTTTAATTTCTTTTTTGCAATGGATATATTGTTGCCCTTAGCCAATAAAGGTGAACTTTCATTGTATTAATAGAAAATAGAGATTAGAGTGAAGTGGTGAAGTTGTATATTAATTAATAAATGGAATTTATCCGATATTATATACCATCCCTACTGCTAATTCTACTGACTCATAAGCATAGGTCGAACTCAATTTATCAGCCATGTATCCGCCATCACTTTTGTATAAAGAATGTTAGACGCTTGGAACGAAGAACCGAGTTTTTTAATACCATGGAGACTACTAAAGCGTCGTGCAGTATTCATCGTGTATATTAGTGGACCATAGCTCTGTTTCTAGAATAGTATAGACGTATGTCAAGCTATAATATCGCGTTATTCTTTAATTTGTAGCAAATAATATAGCAAATAATATATTAGCTCCGGAATTAAAAAAATTGCGATCGCCGAGGCATATATTCCACCATTATATATCGCCCACAGCACTTTTTCAAACCACACCAAGGCTTACACATAATGGTGTGTCCTTGATGAAGTACCGTAGTAAAGTACCGCAACAAATGGCCATATAGGTGAGCTTTCAGGCGTATTATATTTTGTGTGAAAGATGTTAATCCTAGGCACTGCCATTAGATACCGATAGAGAGCGTGAGACACCGATAGGAAGAGGGCAGTTAATTGGTGGATTTACTGAAGGTGAAGTCTAAAAAGTGCCATGAGCACTACGAAGCTAAGTTAAACAAAAATTACGTAGCTAAACTGCCTTTTTTTGTTCGGCCCTTTTAGACACATTCTTATACCATTCTGAAAAGCTGACATCTATCTCAAGTATTGCGCCGGCTTTGACAAAAGCTGAGATTTGCATTTCATTTGGTTTTTTTGGTATTAGAGTTGAGAGTCCAACACCCCAACTAGCTCCTATATAGCTAGTGTATAGTTCGGCATAAACTGCTCTGCGATAGGCCATACTGCGAAAGCTAAGGTTATTTGGCGTACCGTATTCTTTTTTACAAAAAAATGTGCGCGAAATTTTTAGCGCAAATTTTTGTATGTATGTTATATTGCGCTAACGTTATCTGACATGTGGACAAATAGCCCACACTGCGGAAATGGTTGACCTTTCACACAATGGAATTCTTAAATAACTTATTACGAACATGCTCCAATAAACCGGCTATTTTTACCTCAGTTTATTTGTTTCAATCGCCGCCATGGTTGGCGAATCCCTGAGGATAGATTTTGCAGTATGCATGACTAGTTTGCTTATATATAAGCATGAATAAGTTAAAAAACCACACGTAGGTGGCGAAAAAATTATTTAAGGCCGACTTTTATCCGCATTAACGTGCTAAATCAGTGGGCAAAATCTGGCCGCCTGAGGCCTCTCTGCAGCTCGTTCCTCTTGCCTATATTGTCGTCATTCTTAATAACATCAACGACATATGATTTTTCGGCAGCGACATTCGTACAGCAGCTGTTGCCACACTGAATAGTTAACGACTTCATAATTGTAGTTTCAACAATATACCCGTGAACTTAAACAATTTTTAATGGAAACAATTATTTTCTGTGTTAAAAGTATACGCGTTGTACACGCTCGTCGTGTGCCGCAAGTTAATAAATCTTGACATGCATAAAATAAGTGGCCCCACCAAGCCATAGCTGCCTATTGATTGACGTCGGTTTACGAGGAGTCTGGGTCACCTAACTTGAACAGGGGAAACATAGGGCTCGTACGCTCGCGCTCTACTAGGATTGATAGATTGAGAACTGTTTTTTATAAGAAAATTAGATTTTCGTAGACCTTCGTAGGGAAAACATCACTTTTTTAAATATCGTGGAGTAAGCATTAGGGTCGACGTGAAGCAATATGTGGAATTGAATGTTAAAAAAAAATGTGTAAAAAAACTAATGCAGTGGTCTTGGTGAAATAAATCAACCCAAGGGTTCAAATCGCATCCTTATATATCTGCTACCATCATGACCACAAATGTTGGATAATGACTAAAAAATAACGGTCACGTTTTCAAGTAGAGAAAACTTTTTTCAACGGTTTAGAAGGCAACTCATTAAGCTTGATAGAGGAACTATAAAATATCCTCTATCAAATCGAATGGCCCTAACTGCGATAATACAAACATATGTATATGATACCAACGTGTAAGATTCAAGTAGCACATTTTCAATGATTAATTTAAGAAGGTTAGGCCCAAACGGTGGCTTTCCAGATTCAGAGCAAGCTCGGTTAGATATCTGAAATAAATATACATGCGTTTCTTCCTTGAAACACTATCAAATAATGCTCCGAAGCAAAGCCGAATCAAAAAATTATGCTTGAAGAAAATCAAATAATCTTCAGGCACTTTCCTGTGGTAAATTTACTCTTATTCTGGGCGTGAACCAATTGGCTCAAAAGTCCTGAATCGTTCAGGCTTCAGAACGGAGGAAACACCTGTTCAGCAAAGTTTTTAAGAACCTTACCGGACATTATGTCTTACGCATATATGGAATATAAACGTATGTATTCTATACTATTAATACGAGAGTGTTCCAACTAGTATTATTTCCTGCTAAAGCTACCCAAGCACTCAAATCTGTATATTCAATCTAGAAATTGGCAGGTAGCCATAGTTCTGTAGTATTGTTTTTGCGGTCAACGATGGTACATCTACTTATACGCATGAGTCAATATTAGTTTTAATGGTCACTTGAAACATAATGACATGCTTGAATGGTTTACAATAAAGTTGAGCTATTAGGTTCTCTCGACAAAAATTCCATATTTTCAGCTCGACGTTACCAGGAAGCGAACATTTACGGATTATAAAAATGTGTATGTATTATTTTATATAAAAAGACGTAACAGGTTATTTTGAGACAAACAGTACGTTCATTAGACATTAAAGTTTCCAAATTTCGTTTTCTGGACACTTCAAATTCTTTGAAAAGCAAGAAATAACTTCCTGGAGCGATTCAAAGGTTGCACCGCACAAAATTGTACGTTTTGACGGTAGCCACTTTTCGTAAACTGACCTGATTAACAATTTGTTGCAGAAGGCTACAGCGACCTAGTTCCCAGTCGAACGCTAGGCTCTATCTGAGCTTAATGATCGTTCGATTGAGGTTCGATAGTTCAAAGCTCTGGGTTCTAAGCTTCGAATTAGTATACCGGGTTTTTATTAGGCGCGCTGCGTAATAAGCCCGTCGAGGCAGCGACCATTACGATGACAAGCTATGCGAAATAATTTAATTATAAAATCTGCTTACAGCCGCGTATTCTGTTTCATATGTTGTCATATCTATTGTTATCTCCTCTTAACTCTTTAATTCCAGGTTGCAAAGGGTAAGCCATAGAATAAAGCGCTAAATAGGTGTTTCGATAGGACGTCTCGGAGTTTTGAATAGTGCAACAACGCGTTGCTATTTTGAAGCTTAAATGAACTTGTGAAGAACTGGTCGAGGTAGAATTACGTGTTTAGATGTTTCCAAATATTCAGTTTTTAGAAATCTTTTAGTGCTATTAAAAATTTCTCACATAGACATGAGAAAACATAGTTATGTTTAAATCAATGCCTGAAAAAGCGTCTTTTCTCTCGGCTATCATATCTTCCATGTGGAGCGGTTAAAACACTGAAATGAAGACGTCTTTTAATTGAGTTTCACAGCTAGATACTTGTTTATTTTAAAAAGTGAAGAACGTAAGCTAATGCCTGTGAAAAAGCTGTAGGCTTGCTCAGAAATCCCGCAAAAATCTGAATAGAAACATTTGTTTCGGGCTTTTTAATTGTAAAGGTTACAGAAACAAATAGTGTACTATTAATACTAGTAGATTGACACAAACTGCGAATAACATCCGTATTGTTATTTCAGGTTAATAGAAATGATATATGAGAAACAGCAGAAAATTCTACGGAAGTTAAAAGAAGCCAGTCATCGAGTAACACTACGGAACCGACCACTATTATATGAATTCTTTAAGAAGGGACAGAAGATCTTTAAGAAGAGATCAAATACTCTATAAGTGGCAAGTTACACAACCCGCCGCAGTTACTGTAAACCAAAACGTCTACAGAATATTCTAGTCGCTGCAACTCTTTGTCAGTAGTAATCTAATCTTAAACTTGCAGGCTCGACAAGCATCACTCTGATGTTCTGGGGCTTAAAAGATCATTTCCAAAACAGGCGAAGTTTACCAAAAAGGTAGAAGTTCTATCTGGTAGATCATCCGTGAACGTGGCCTGGCGTACATATACTCCTTAAGGATGGGAGAGAGGATGGTCCATGGTTTAGCTTGTACCATTCCTCATCACCTGACCTCCACTTCTGCAGGTCGCTTCCTCTACGGTAAGGGGACGCCAGCAGGTAAGCCCTCAAGCCATCGAGCGGCAAACAGCACTCAATTATGGCGCACGGTGAGTCACCCTTGGGTGCAAAATATTCCTCAAGCAGCCGACTGTGACTTGATTCGGACATAGTGCCTTTGTCACATTGCCACAGACGCCGTTCATATTTCACGCACACGGAGTTAGAACCATATGGCCGGGGGCCGTCGGATACTATAGAAATGAGAAGACCTTGCTTCATATGTCATTAGTATTGTTACGCTAATTTTCTAGTTTGGAAAGGAAGCACGCTTCATGTAAACAGCATGATGAGAAAAAAGGAAATTGCAAATGATTTTCGATTGCGATTGCTTCCCTTAGATCTAGAACAGCAACTTTAGCATCGATTTTTTAATCAAAAAGCCGGTAGAAGCTGGATTCCACAAATTTTCCTGTCAGCAGCTTGTTTTATGTACAGCTTTGTTTTGTCCTGTCGGAGCTCAATAAATAAACTTAGGGCTCCAGTGGCATTGTCAGTGCCTGGGCGATTAGTTAATGTCACTAGCTTTGGCAGTAACAATACCCAATCATCTTCGCATTTTGTTTCTATCGGCAGAAAGATGTTTAATATAAAACGCGCCGATTTAAGTGGCGATTTTCAAATAATGGTGTCTCGTACTTTCAGCGATAAGCCGTACAAGTCACCTCTTATAAACCTTAGACTATTAATAAACGTGTTAATAGTGTTTCACACAGTACACCCTTAAATTTTCAATAAATACAACATTATTTTGGTATACTGATGGGTATTCTATATTACAAAATTACAGCAAGGGAGGCTGCAGACTTTCGACAGTACGCCCGCAAGAAAGTTGTGCTTAGGTTTAAGTTTGCTTGATTCAACCGTCTGGTTAACCAAACGGATGCACAATATTTTGCTCTCAAAGTTGATCTCACAACGTCTCTCTCCAAAGTTGAAAGCCCACATACGATTGGAAGTATCATTGCGAGACACACCCATTTTCACATACGTTTCATAGGTAACCGTCGCAAGTTGAGCAGGCGCATGCATATTTGCTTGTTGATTTTTTGCTAGTTGCTTGTTTATTTGTCCTTGAATGACAAATGCAGCGCAAGCGGACACGTGGGTTCCCTTTCACATATGAGGACTTAGACGACACTTGGTAGAACCGTTGCCATTCGCGATTTAAAAAAGTTTCACTTATCTTGTTATTAGGCTGCTCTATCTAAAACTCACCTTATTGATACACTTGTCGGAACATTATTGATCAGCGCTTGACTTCGAATATCTAAATCACGGGGAAAAGTTTGCGATGTTGCACCTTCGAACTTAGCCGTCAGCCCCTGTGATCAGTGGTACAGCACTTGCATTGCTGCACAAGTTGGCTGACCGACATTCCATTCGCTAAGTCAGCACGCCTGGACCTCCTTATCTTGTTACAAAGTATCACGGTGATCTAGTCTTACTCAAAATATCCTATGGTATAGCTGGAATAATCGCGTCCGGTAACGTCGGTACAACAATGAAAGTCCTCCTGCTTCCTCTATGGCAAGATAATTGGCACACGTCTATTTCTTGACACGTGCATCGTGTTTAGTGCAGTCGTTCGTAGCTCCAACTTCCGAATTTGTCCTCCAAACAAATTGAGCTCACCTGTGATTCACCTTGCAGAAGGATCCAAAGGTAATACAGCAAATGATTATAGAATGCAGAGCGCATACATTAATGATAATATTTTTCTTAATTCTATTATTACTAACATTCGAGTGAGTTTCCCATCGCATACCGATAGTTCTCCGGTAATTTGGAAAGTACGCTTGCACACTTGGAAAGTACACGCATGACGTGTCCTAAAATCGGCAAAAAACGCAGCTGTATATACCTTCATCATAATTCCACCGCGAACACCAGACATCTACAATTGGAACAATTTCGAATGTGCTAGTGCGTCTCCCGCCAGTTAACAGTTACTTCACTTTTTAAAATATGTGGGACCCACCAGTTCGATGGTGTTCAACAACCTGTCTCAATGGGCAACCATTCAGGCTATAAGTATAGGCACTAAACTCGTTAGGCGAGTGCAGCTTATAATGTTACAGCTGATTTATGAACGTTAAAGTTTGAAGTGTTCTGTATCCTTGTGTAGGGCACCTAGAAATAGAAGCAAAGTTATCCTCAAACGGAACTAAGATGGTGAAAGGATTGGACAGTGTAATAGTACGCATCATAGATATGCCGGCTTCTAGAAAACCGGGTTTTTCTATCGAGAAAAGTGTAACAACCAATTTTACATTTCTACGTAGTTTGAATGCATCAGGGGATCAATAGATGTCTACATCCGAAACGTGTCTATGTGTTATGCTCGTCTTCACCTATTGAACAATTTTCCTCAGTGCGCAGTTGTAATTTTTCGAAGCAAACCGAGTCAGTATGTAAGGTCGATCATGTTCAGCCTGCACAAACTGGAGCATATTCTCAAGTCCGCTGGGTGAACTTATTTTTGGGGAATGGTTTAAGAACGAACACAGCTTCTGTAAAACCTCACATAAAAAATATCATTTTTGACGAGGAAGCAACAAACTATGACTTATTTTGCAGTCTGTATTAATGGTCCATTACATACCTGTCTCATCTGCTTCGACTAAAGTAACATAAAAACAGGTGTACATAAGATACAATGATGACCACATGATCAACAACCGTAGATAAAAAAAACTGTACAGACGTATTTAAGAGGTTCAATTTAAAATATTGCCGCTGTAGTCAAACCTTCGAAAAATAACCAGTCATAGTCATTCGCAAAACTTATTTAATAGTTGAGTTTTTCTTGGCTCAAAGTATATTAGTGGAGTGGACTTCAAACTGTTACTTTTGAAGAATTGGCTGACACAACAAAACCTATGGACTACGAGGAAAGGCTGAACTTTGCCAAAGAGGGGTTGAAAAAACCAGTGTAATGCCAACGTCAGTAAGAACATTGTATTTAACGATGAAACGTAGCGAAATTAGCTACTTAAAGGAGCTACTTAAAGGAAAACATTTCGCAGTACATGATTTAGACTGAAGAGCACATTCTTTGCTTCCCGAAATATTGGTTTTTGAGGCCCCTAGCTTTCTCTGTGGAGCACTGGCTAAAGTTGACACTAGGAATCACTGAGTGAAGCCCATCAATAACATTAAAAAATTTAATGAAAAACATCTTACCAGTACTCTACTTCAAAGTATCTTAAAATGAAATATCCGCAAAAAGGGTATTTTTTTAGTGTAGTCCATGAAACGTGCCGCTTTCGATGAAAATTTGCGCACACATTATCAATTAGATGAGTGTCATTTTAAATAGCAAAAAACACATATATCATAGACAACGGTTCATAGTGATTTTAAGAAGTGGCCAAAATAGTAACAATAAAAATCAATCTAATTACGACCGACTTTTTAAAGTGTTTCACCTCACCTTTACTAAAAATGGCAAATGAGCCGTTGCTATTTTTACGAAACTCTGCTACCTACATGTAGAATTGTACTATTTTTCTGATTAGTCTGTCTAAATCCGGTGATAGCCTATCATTTCAACCGCCGTTTAACTTATGAGCAAACCACTGCGAGACCTGAGCGCCTCATTGATCGACTATATTATACAGCAGTACAAGTGTTCAATTTTATATATATTCAGGTGGTCTTAATTATTATATTTATTCCATTTAGCAGTGGACCGATTATAAGTATTTATATAGGTATGATACATATGAATATAAATAAATGCGATGACAATAACTTGGACTCAGACAACGTCATTTACTCAGGCAATACCGTGTACTTTTAAAATCAAAGTGAGAACTTTAATCAAAACCTACATAGCCAAATGTCCAATTGAATTTAAAAAGTGTCGAATTTATACTGAAAATGTTGGATTTACGTTTATAAAGCAGAATTGCGTTATTGTACTTATCATAAATACTGTAGCAGACGTGTACCTATTAAAAAAACTCATTCTATGCTGTCACTCAAGTGATCTTGACCGATTTATCTTTTTTACGTGATCATATACGTATGTCATCGTAACTGTAAAAATGGAAAGTTGTTCATAACCATCTTCTTAAATTTGACCTGAGACTAGACCTTTCAAGACAAGAATTTAGCACATAACAAAATTATTATAGAGTTGTAAATTTTTCTCTAATTTAGTTTTCACCTTTTAGAAACTGTAATTAGCCCCACATACAACAACCCTAATTACTTCGTAAGAAAAGCGCTCAGTTCCCGCAACGCACTGAAGAATAAGACATAAGTGTATATATATAAATGATGCCCTATCAGTTTTAGTACATAATATTACTATGTCTGATTTATTTCACAGTGTGTATTGAAAGCTTGTCAAATGTTCGTTTCACCTCTTTGGATCGATGCAAATGCGTGGTATTTACAAACAATGTGTTTTCAAAGGGGCTGTCCAAAACACAAGAGTGAGTCACCATTTCACGACATGAGGTTTTTCAGACAAATCCGTTTCATTGTTGTCGTTTTTCAGCCACAGGCAACAGATTAACAGGAAAGTTGACATTAAAACACATGTAATAGCCAGGCCCACCTGAAGTAAATAACATAGCAAAATGAACCGATACGTCTTACAGTAACCAACACAAATATGAATCTGTATAGACTTACAACAGTTTAAAACTTACCGTTTTTTATATGTATGTTATAGTAACAAGAAATGTGTAGAATTGCCTAGTTTATTTTACATAACTTTGGACAGAAAACGCGTAGCCAGCGGTCTTTGGCATCACACTATTCTGAAAATGAACCCCCTCATACTGGTGTATTTTTCAGTCTTATAAATCTCATTAAGTACGTCTGAATGCTGAACATACTCATCGGGCAAAAAGATACATGCGTAGGTATTTTCATCGCAAGCAAAAGTGCGAACCGGGATCATTCACTTATCATCGCTGCCTTTCATTGGACAGATCCATTGGACGTTAAACAGTCGACGTTTCAGAAGACAACAGGAAAGCGATCCACTTCCTACGAATGGGATTCCCTGTGCAACCAGGAGTACGCCTTCAGTGTGACAGTGAAAATGCGAGGTTTTAGTGTACTTCGAAAGTCTAAAACTTTACTTATATAATGAAGGAAACAGCGTAAAAAATGGATATCGAGATTTGAAAATGGAAGCGCTATATTAGGACTAATATGAATTTGGAACATTTTCTTTAAAAAAACAAATATGGTTTCGTAGGCAGATAGATGTCAAGAACAGTCAAACGGTATGATTATTATTATCAGAAAAAAATTTTGAATCTATTCTGATGATTGCATTAGTAATTAGACAAACAGTTCGAAAGGATTATGAGGGCGACACAGGCCATGGAGTCACCCAGGAGACGCATTTTAGAAGGCATGCGTCCAGTAGTGAGCATTAGCAGACTCGGACCTCAATTGCTGCCAACCTAACTACGCCAGTAATGTGTATACGCGTTGAAGGGTTAAAAGAAGCTTCGTCGAAAGCGGCTTACTAGACATTTACTTTTGAAAAGACATTAGAGTTGGTGCAGCACGCGTTGGTCCTCGCAGAGTAAGTCGTCCATGGCTACCACAACCAAGTATACCCTACTGCGATATTGTCCAAAGCTGTTAACCAATACGGCTGCTGGTTTGGCTCGTGTAAGCTAAACATTAAGTAAGCGACTACGGTATTACATTCCGTTACATTTGAATGTTTCTTGGCCTTCGATTGCAACGTCACATCGTGTATATCTTATCATAAAATCGAATCATTACATTTCTAAGGAATAGAACCTTCGAAAAATTCAACTTCCCGTATTATTTAAAAGCACTATTTACCAGGAAAGGGTTTATACTTATGTAGTTTCAGGTAGCCAACACCAGAGACAGTATTTCGTAGTACTACTTCGTACTTCGTATACCTAATTCTAACTTAAATTTATTTCACCGGGTATCTCAACTGGTTGCATATACTACAACTATTTTAGGGACCTTGCACATTTTTGGATCAAAACTGCTTATATGCACCGCTCTATGTAACTCCATGTATAAAAATCTTAGGTCGTATGCTGTGTTTAAAGCGGATATGTCCAGACTTTTTATTACGCATCTGATTGATAAACATTTTGTTTTTTATTGTATGCACTCAATGGCGTTTATCGCACTTAGTTTTTTTAGTTAACTCTATGCCGTAAATTTTGAGCAAAGTTTATAGTTTAGATCAATCAAAATGCAGATAACGTCTGGTTAGCTTGAAGTTAAAGAGTAGAGCAAGTCGAATGCTTCACTGTATGTGTATTTTGAGATACGTTTCGGGTTCCTCAAAGTAATGCGGGACTAGTTTTGAGCTTAAAACGAGGGATTCTTAAAGAATTTAGTTTTTTAACTACGAAATAAATTGTCATAAACAGGCGACGCTAGTAAGCATTTGATGGGCTCTCAGTCTTTGATCATACTGCTGCGTAGTACAAACATATACGAGAAGCACTTGAGCGAACTCAAAGGACAACGCAAGTCACCAGCCGTTTGGTTGTTGCCTTCTATATACACAGTTTTTTCTGGCGGAAGAACTACTACCGAATTTATGATGACGATTAATTCAAGAGTTTTATCAATTTGAATGACGAATGCGTATACACTACTGTCAGACGGCAAGACGTAGGGTAGATGCAACCTCGGTTTCGTATGCTGGGTGCCGCGATCGTCAGTAGGTAGATGCTAATCGCTCATCGAGTAACCTCGTTCTATGGGAACACCTTGAGTAATATTTGTATAGGCTTGGGCACCATAAGATTTAGATGACCATTTACATTAAAACCTATTAGGAACGGCTTTTAGAGAAAGAGTTCCACCAGAATAGTTGCTGTGGCAGGGGCTTTGTACCGTGACGATGAATATTAGTAAACATTGAGGTTTAAGCGGACGCATCGTTGTCATCAATCAATAATCAATAAATAAAGCTCAACTTCTCTTAATTATTGTTTTAATAATTATCGTTATTAAACCTCGTAATTTGCAAATGAATATTGGAGCGCTGGGCCGATCAGATTTAAACATACTATAATTTCACGGTCCTCCAGTGGATGGCACGATTCAAGATTAAAACAATGAACGGAGTTTAGCGGCATACAGGGTGCATATGGTCACGACTTGATCATGAAGCTAGGGTTAGAACGCCCACATAATACATTTTGAGTCTTAAATGAGGCATTTATAGCATCCTCAGTCATTTGCTTCTGACCTAAAAACTATATTGCCTTTGCTTTTGAATGGACTCTTTCTTCTTCGTATGAAACGTGTTATTCATATTTTTGTATCGGAAAATGCCGCCAATTAGTTCATTAAAAAATGCAGTCTAGTAAACAATAGTTTTAAAGGCAGTTCAGCTGACTCATCATGCAAGTTATAGCCACTCAAAAAGTTCAACGGCATATTTCTTTTATTATTTTGCTTTGTATAACATGCTTACTTACGCTTGACATAAAAGGTCGCAATACCCGTAGCGACTTGACAAAGCAACTTTAAGAATGAATTCAATGCAGTTAAAGCAAACAAGAGCTTTTAGGCAACCTGTTTTTTATGGTTGATGAGTTTTCATTTACCTCCGTGGGTTTGCAAACCTTTATTTTCCATAGAAACACAACCCTACAATCTTCTACGGAACAGAAAAGATAATATGGAATATAAATTCAAAATAATACTGAGCCTTAGTTTTCTCAATTTTAATGGTAACATTGCTGGTGGGCACACATTAAAAATCCAATTGATTACAAGTACATCAGTCTCCATCAGTTTTTTAGCCCGAATAAGAAGACATCGTCTTGGAACCGTAGCGTCTATTTAGGGGTATTTCAAGTATGCCCTGAGAAGTGATATATTTCCCTCGAAAAAATCGTAATTGTATTCTTTTTTTTATTATCAAAAATGACGCAGTATGAGTAATTCATTAGGAGACTTATTAGATAGATATACTTTCCTTTCTTTTTCCTGATGTTCTTCGTTGCCAAAATGCGTTTAAAGTCATTGAGAGTCTCGCCCATAGATTATACTGTGCTTCTGTAGCAAGCGACGATAAAAGTTCCGTTATGGTGTTTGCGTACGGTGTACGCGTGCAACAAAACGCCGTGATTGTTGGAGCAACCAAGGTCCATAAGAACAACTTTTACCTTAGTGTATGATCATTTGGTCGATGAGCGCAGGTACTGTGATCCCTCGCGTGGTGGCAACGCATGATCATCATGAAAAAATCTAAAGGCTTACCTCAGGGATAACGATATTTCGAAAATGATCAAATTGTCAAAAAATAATGAAAGAAAAATATGCTAAATGATTAATCTATAAAAAACCTACATACAGAAGTTTTTCACAAACCGAGTTATTAAACTCAAAATAAACTCTTTTTATGCGACTGTTTTAATGTTGTTAGTAATTTATGAAGATCGATTAGTAACTAGACTGTGCTTGCCATGTACACATAATTCACATAAAACAAATCATAGACATTATAATTCCATAAACGTCCTGCAATCAACCAGATGAACTGATTGCAGGACGTTTATGTACTCAGTTGAATCGAAATAACTCTGCAATAATGTGCTGATGAGCCAAAAAAGCCTACTCAATTCTAATATTTTCGATTTCATGTTTAATTAAAGAGTACATGTTGTAACAAACATGACCAGATACCTTTTAACGTTTACTACCAATCAGCTGCTTTTATTTCAAAGCTCTATAAATAACGCGAATTTCCATCTAATGTATATATACATTTATTTGCAAAACAAATATATAATACGCTTCATACATTACAGCATTGTTGAAGACCTTTGGTATCGTGATAGGATCATAGATTAGGGTATAGACAAGAATCTACAAGAATGACCGTTTGGAAGCAAAGTATATATTCTTATATGGGACCACAGGTTAGGGTATAAACAAGAATTTACGCGAATGACCGTATGGAAGCAAAATGCATATTCTCATAGTGGGTGAAACTGTGGAGATGACTTAAAGGGAGCTCACTCTAGGTGAGCCTAATTCAGCGGTAGATCTGATGTCTGTGGAGACAACAAACATATCGTTCAACATCGAAATCACATTAGCGCAGGCGGCAAGAAATATCGATTTGACCGTTGTCTATAATGGTTCTATGACAAATATTTGCACAACCACGCTCAATCGATTAAACGAAATAAATGCAGCTTGGTCAGTTGCGGGAACTATAAAAACCTCCCCATATAGCGAGAGATCGCGTCTTGCATTCACCAGTGATTTGACAACTATTCCAAATGACATGTAGAACACTATCTCACATTTCAGCTATTGTGAAAATATTTCAACTATTGTAACTCATCGTAAATACGAATAAGAGGGGCCTTTATTGCGCCTTTCATAAATAATAACTAAAACCTCCTGTACGGCTTGTGGAGCGGCGGTCCCGTTGTCCCCGGCGAGATGTTTAGGTCTAAGGATTCATGAAACTCCTGGATGACGTACACGTCTGTAAGCTCTCTTGACCAAAGGTACCTATTTCTTCGATTAACCGCGCTCTATACTGCAGTGTTTCCTTACAGAACGCTACTGTTGTGTCTCCTGTGCATTGGGCTTTCTTTGTAAGTGTGGCGGCTTTAAAACGATCATGTCCAAAACTGAAATTGTACAAATAATGTCTTTAGCGCTGTTTTTAGTAAGTGTTTTTGGACAGTTCAATTTGTTGCCTACGGATAATATTCACATGATTTACTTGGCGATTCCCACTTTCAAGATAATGAAAGGCTCAATTCCTACCGGCACAGCACGCACAGTCATTGCCTATTGTCGAAGGACTTGGCTGTCTGCTAAAAACCTTTGAGAAGCTCTTCCTCCTCAGAAAACCTAGCCGCCATGTGCTTGTCTGCCACTACTAGACAAACTGGAGTTCGCCGTAAATAACTGGTTTATTTTGTAAAATTTATTTAATTACTACTACTAAGAAGCAATTAAAAGTTTCGTAGAAGAGTTAGAACATGTTGTTATTGACAAATTTTTTGCTAACAAAGGCTTACGCTAGGTACAATTGAATTTGCTAAAAGGAACTTCAAAAAAATACAACGAAATCTCGTAGTACTTAGAACTAACCTTGTATATTTATTAACCAAAGTACTGTGATCTGTCCAACCAGAAAACAGCCCTCTCGTGTTTTTCCTCACTCGTCTTCAAACCGCATATACCGAATGACGAATTGAGTGATCAATCGTTAATGTTATTAAGCCGCTGATACTAAATTCAATTTCGAAGCTCTAGGTATAGTATATGGTTGAGGTTTTTTCCTACATTGCAGGCCTTTGGGTTTATTGAGCCAAATGAAAAAATCCAAATCAGGCATGTACAGTCAATGTAAACAGGCACAGTAGCTGATAAGACGTTTTTGGCCTCTGAAAGTGCCTCTACGAGTAATCAACTTCTGCATTATTTTCAGAAAAACTCAAGTTATTGGTGAACTCAACGTCAGTACCACCACCAGCATCCGTACACCTGAAACCCAAGGGTTTCTCCTTACGATAAATGGACATTTCTGAGGGTTTGCAGTATATGTATTGAATGCGTAGTATCCTAGAAGAACGAGTTTTTTCTATGCTGGCAAATGCGCGGCTTGGTATTACTTTGTTTCTAGTTAAAACAATAATTGTGCGGGTACGTCACATCGAGACTACACATGTTTTGATTAGTACGTACGTAGTAAGTGATATAAATGCTTGTAGAACATGTAGAATCTGTGAATTTCCACTTCCTATTAAAGTAACACTTACATTGAATTTTATGGTTACATAGGTTATAGATGGTAGAACATGGGGAGTTTAAAAAATCCTGGCTAATTGCTTCGGAAAGCAATATATGCTATGCAGTGTTATTATCAGATATTAAAAAAGAACCTAGTTAGGAGTATAATAGGAGGAGCAGCCCATAGAAAAGTAAACTATTCCAACATACATAAAAAACGGTATGCTAAACCCATCGATTTTTAACTAAAATTCGATTTAAAGTTACAGGGATCCAATCCGAGGAAGCTCCCTGGAAACTGGACTTTTGAACGTTCTTCGTACCGGACTAGTGAAAGCGCTAACGAAATAGTGTCTCAAAAAACGCTTTCTTAACACAAAATAGCAAAAAATTACTACTAGTGAGCAACAGAATGATTGATGCCTATTGAAAAGACTTACGTCTTCCCAGAAAGTTTAAGTAAAGCCCATCGTTTTGAAGCGATTTCCCTGTAAATTAGAATAAAACATCTTCTTTGGTTATATGTTTTGAAGCTTATTTTAGTTAAACGTAATTTAACGTAGAACTATAGTAGAACAAGACAATTAAAAAAATTTCAATTATATGCCAAACTCAATTATATCAGCGCTTCAACTAAAAAAAACGGAAACGCCTTAATCGCAAACGATTTCGGGTATCTTTGACGATGTAAATTCTTATATTTCTTTTATGTCTTGGAAATACCATCTATATTTATGTACATATAGCTGTGATTTTTTTCTGTTTTCCTAACTACAAAAAATTTTTATCTCCTGAAATTTCCCCATTGTCGCAGCGGTATCAAACGTGTGTTAAGATAAAACATTCATTGCTTTCAGTAAGAAAAACCACTCCTATGGTGGTTACTGAAACTAGCAATTGTTAAAAAACGAAAGCTAGTGCCATTACAATTTTACCGAGACTCATAGATGTAAGTTCACAATTTTTAGAATACACTTCTTTCAAGGCCTTTGTACTATTAAGAAGCTAACGTTAATTTAAAATAGACGTTCAAGCAAAATGAACAAAGGCGTTTTTTTTTGTTCATAAGCAGAACGATGTTCACAGCGGTTAATATGTATAAAAACATATAAAATCTGTATGAAATTGTTCGTACAGCATGACAATCTGTATTCATCTGCACATATAATTAGACAGGAAATTTCGACGATTCCACCTGAGAATCCTTGGGCATACGCGACACCACTTGCAAATTATTTAAGTTCAATAATTTACTGGGAAGTCAGATAGGTTGCCACTCCCATAGGATTATGTTGATACGTACTAAGCAAACACATTATGTATTTATTCGATACGGGCATTGTTACGGATTGTTACGGATATTGTTATAAATTTGAGCAATTGATGGGTTACTGCACTTTAGCTAGGATAGACAGCGAACGTTGCTGAAACGACGCGATTGTCGGCAAATGAGCTTTTTCCTCAAAAATCTGTTAACCTCGTAGTGCCCTGAGCGAAAACCATTTATATACCTTATTACATATCAACGAATTTACGCCATGAATGATTATGAATTCGTTAATGGTTTGAAAGAGTTCCTATTTATTAGAAGAGATTAATCACGACATCGAAATGACAAAATTGTTAATTTTATTCAAAAGTCGACTTTGAGTCTCATTTCCTTTCAATGCAACTAGGTCCTCTACAATGCAATTACCGGTGTTTGAGCTTACTTAGATGTTGTGTCAGTGATATAGATGCCTTTCTGTTCCTGACATTGCTGACATCTATTTCCTTTATTCTTGACTCTGCTGTTTGGTGTGCTAGTTTTGGTAGTATCATTAACTCTTTTAGTCCTTAAAGATGTTTTTTTTTAACGTTGACGGTGTGTTCTCCAATGTACATATTGAATCGTCTTATGAACGTCATTGTTGATCAAGCTATTCGCATGGCCGCACTTCATGAGATCACTTTTTCACTTTCTAGGGACCCTGTTTCTTAAATATTTTTTCGAAGCAGATGTGGTAACAATTTTTAATTGGAGGCATACACGGAAGCCAAACCTTGAATTAAAAAACACATTTGCCACTTTTCGTAAAGCTTTTTACTGCTTTTCGTTTGTATTAATAGCCTGTTTGTTTCACTTATATCATCCATTTTCAACTTTAGTTACTTTCTATACATTGTTGTGACCTTTTAGAGCGTCTCTGATGGCTGAGATCGTTGAGTGCCTGCTGTTTTATTGCTAAATAGAGGAAAATAGCAAATTAGCGAGAAATAGCGAGGCTAGACAAAGCAACAAATCTTCTTCTTTTATATTGAACTTAATAATTTCCTTCATTAACGAACATGAGTTCGTAAATATCTCGGGCGAGTGTTCAACCGTTCTATAAAAATTAGATGCTAGTTCCGTCAAGACGTTATAGAATGTTATGTAACAATATAACGCGATTTTTCTGATCGAGTAGACGCGTTAGAGTATGTCTGATAGAGTATTAATTCTAGAACGTCTGTTAAGTTTACGCACAAGCTATTCTGATAATACATAATATAACGTAGCTTTTTCTTTTTCAAGGGTACAAACCAGCAGACGTTCAACAATTTAGAATTTAAAAAAAATGTAATACCACTTGATACATAATTGGTTATCAAGTAAGTGGCAAGAAAACTATCTCTCATGAAACAAACTGAACCACAGCGAACTTCTTGCTCAGCATAAAGACGGTATGGCGCAATATACAGGGCACTAACTATTACTAACACCGAGGTGCATCTATTGCGGGATTCGTATTTCAATGCCTTCGCGTTGGTTAAACGTTATATTTATCTCATGGTGCTGTGTAGCTTAACCAGTCCGCCGCCACCTCCCTCCATCTTCGTATTCACTTTGCAGCGGGACCGCAACGCTCCGCTCATCGTAGGATTGATGGAACGGTGTTTACAATGTAGGTAAATTAACAAGTTATTAAATGTCTACTTTGTACGAAGTGTGCAAGGATACAACGAAACAATAAGCCTTTCAAACGAAATAATGATTATTTTAATAATGAATATTAGTGGACAGAAAAACTAAATGCCATTGACTTTTTATCTCCTGATTTGACGCACTCACGTCCACACACCTTATGCTACTCGCTCGAGTTTGTCCCAATCTGGTCCTAAACGGGCTATGAGTGTAGTGCGAATTCTCACACTGCCTTGGGCTTTGTGGTACCCATAAGGGAACGTTTTCAGAACGCAATGCCTAGTAGTGACTGTAACTCTATATCATTCAGTCGTCATCTGACAGTATGATGGCATGTACGTCCAAGGCGCGCTTCGTACCGTACCCAATGGAGCTGAGGTAACTAATCGCCTCAGTTACACCCAAGCTGGATGGTTTCAAATCAACGTGTTATTCTACCTCGCATATACCATACGTGAAAAAATCCAGCTAAGTATTTTACCGGCCTCGAAGAGACAACTCAAATTTAATAGAATTATAAATAAAGGTTGGCAAATTATATTCAGCGTAAAATTTAACGCTGCAGGCTCAATGGTTAACTCGGGTTTATTATGAGCATTGCATACTTCCAAACACGTGCCCGCGAATCACTTTATCTATGTGCCTCCATCTACCAAAACGTTTATTAAATTGACTACGGACCAGCATGTTTTTACAAAACTTCCTAGGTAGGTTTCCTTGCGTTACTAAGAAACGACGCTTGTGAAACGGTATTCACTGCGGTCGCTTGTCTTCAAGTGTCGCACACTTGTGGCAAGTCGTCGTGTTTGTTGATCATGCGTACACTGCGGTTCGCCCCTCGGGATTCCCTTTTACGTAAGGCCACCTCCTCGATGGCCTCCTTCTAGAAATAAATTTTTAGTAAATATCATACTGACTTCTTTTGATTATTATGCAAAAAATTACGACACGCTTTGTAAGAAGCTGTTACTAGACTTTCGCAGCGTATCGATGATTGGTGATTCAATAATGAGATTCTTCTTCAAATGGGCTCAACAAGCTGATTGATTCCAATTATTATAGTCCGTGTTCGCAGACCATGGATTTAGGTGAGTCATAAAATGTGGCCCGTTAAGTTCCTATAGAAAAAACAGGTTAAATTCTATATGAGTTTGAAGTCCTCAATAATAATTACTCTCCGGGTTTTGTGTTGTGGCAGATTCGTTGATATTTCGTCAAGATAGCTGCCAAATTCTTCGTCAGTTTTATAACCTAATTTGTTCTTGGTTGCGGCAAAATTCGGTCCACTCATGAGACATGGGCCTATATTTAATTTATCTGTTGATCTTTTGGAGGGTGTGTGATATTGGCATACACTCTTTCTTGCTCTCCCTCCCACTTTCCCCCAGCATGTGTATCTTTCTCTCTTTCCCTCTCTTTTATAAATTACTGAAATTTTTTTGCGATCTGTGTGCTTAAATTATATGATCGGATAGAGTTCCTTGCTCTCTTTAAGCAAAGCATTAATTCATGATATTTTTCTATTAGACAAAGTTTTAAAAAATGAGTTTTTGTATCAATTTCTTAAAGGAGCAAACTCCCTGCGCAGTCTGCGTCATAGCCGTCGAGGGGATGGCTATCCCATGCATTGCCCAAATTTAAGCTTTATATTCCACTTGTACATTAAAGTTTGCTTAAAAATGCAAGCTCCCTGCCGCGGGTCTATGGCCAGTATGTGTGGTATATAAGAAAAGCAGTCCTATAGCTTCGTGGTCGTTCACTTCTTAGCCTTTATGATTCTCTCTCTCTTCCCTTGCAGCAAAAGCCGTTCCTAAATGGCGCAGCCCGCTAGGATTGGTGGCGCTCAACAGAAAATAAATGGAAAACAAAAACCTCTCCTTCCTCCACTGGAAGTTCAATATCTCCACTCCTAGGTGGCGCCGCAGGCTGGAACCGGTGGCGTTGGATTCGTCAACAGCGCCGTCCTGGTGGCTGAAAATATAACTAAGAAAACCCATTTTTGCTCTGACTGTTCTCGAAATCGCTTGGGTCAAACATTCGCTGCTTTGTTGGAACTCCGTATCCAGGGGCCAGGTAAGCCATTGAGAAGCAAATGCACAGCAGTACTTCCAATGAAAAGTTCAAAATTTGACTCAAAATTCGCTCTGACAGACGTGCGACAGCACTGGACAGTGTCCAAATGAGAACTACCTACCTACATGCCTACGAATCTTCACACTGGAAGACGAATAGCTCAGTATAGTCGATATTATGAGCTGTTGAATTTGATTCTGATCAAATTATTAAGATATGACCACAAAATTATTTTAAAAATTAATTACACTCATGCTTACTGGCAGAGAGAAGTTTAGTAAGGGTACCTGAATCCACAAAAGATGACTGAAGCCATTTTTAACATTATAACTAGTGTTTTTTCGAGCATCCGCTGAGGTTTAATATATTTTTAATACTTGTTAAAGTTGTTGCTGTTGTCCATTTTCCCGTTCAAGCTAAAAATAGGTTGTTACACCGAGTAGACGATAGAAAAATTTTACACCAGTTCGCCGTAAAATAAAACATACCTTGTACGTACTTACAACGTCTAGTACTAAGGGAACAAATGCCTTGAAACTTCCACAACATGACAGTCTACTCCTCAAAATCAGGGTCGTCCTTTCAACGATTAAGAATTTGATATTTCGTATTTCGTAGTCATATTAATTCGATGTAGGTTCGACACACTGATCGTGTAGTGCTGTTAAATCATGTATGCTTTCCAGGTGATATAAATAGCTTGCAGTCGACACGCTATTGTGAGATAGTAAATTTGGCACGTCGTATTTGCCTTCTGCAGCAGTACTCAGATGGGCTGAGACGGCTGTCTCTCTGAGTACGGCTAGTGCTAAATAGATTCAGTATTCACATATATGTTGTTTATTTGATAGCCAATTATCCGATGATGACCATGAATACATTATTAAAAAAAAGAAGATCTCAACGCCTCTTAGCTGATTGCTCGTGCGCACCTACCTCTCCGACATGTGCCCTGATGTCCTACATCATTCATGACTGAAACTAATTTCCAAGTTTTGAGATCGTTTTCATACCTATAGCTGTGAACCGCTTTGAAATAATGGATCATCTAGAAGTACGTTAGAAGAAAGGGATGACGATCTCCACAACTGCGTGAGGCTATTACATTACTCTAAGCCTCGGTGACCAGCGGAATATCGGAACTAAATAAAGTGAGAGGCATTCTTCAGCTTAATCGGCTTATTTCAGTTCCAGAAAATAAAGGTAGCCATACGTTTAAGTGTCCTTTGATTATTAGGCGTGAGGCTATTTTAATTTGTACATCATTAATACTTCATTACATACTCTCATATTTTTAGTAAATGCCCGTTCAGCGAAAAAGCATAACAGAAAGGGCTTGAAGCACGTTTTAATTTTGACTTTTGAGCATTATACAAAAACAAATAACTTGGGCAGTTGTAGAACAGTGCTTTTTGACGGCAGCTTAACAACGGTTGAAGCAGAATTATGTCTACAATTTTAATACATAATAAATTAGGTTCCGAACACAGTGAGTGCCGAAATCTGTAAATGAGTACTCTCGATCTGGGCTCATCATCAGATGCATTGTAAATTTACACTAAAGTCAAAGTATAGAGTACAATGCATAATTGTTTTTGTTTTTAAGAATGTGAAAGAATGTGAAAACGTATTTTGCGGGCGTCATATGTCCATCCAAAATTTAGTTAACTTGGTGCACTCTAAATTGCCTTGCAAATGTATTTTTGCTATTATACCATCGTTCTCTGTGTACAGCTTGTTTTCTTTTTTCTTATTCTGGTATTGACATAAATTTTTGCTTATCTTCTGACTAAAACCTACAATTCGCCGTCGATTGTATACAATATATCAATGATCTCTATGTCAAGCTAACTCGTACTTCTCTTGTCACAGCCTTAAGCTACGTTTTTAAGCGTTCGCATATTCGAATAATAACAGCCAGAAATAGCACGATCTAATCAACCAATCAACTTTTTTTAAGTCTACATGGCTGTTACAGAAACATCGATCGTATTCTTCGTGCAATGAAAAAAGCGTTTCTGCTTGTCAACTGTTAACATAATCGTCTTCACTCATTCCCGTTAGCTGTTCCCACCGGTTATCTCCTCCATTACGCTTCTTAGTATCCCCGGCAATAGCTAGCAGAGAACGACCAAAGGCGCGATCATTGGTGCATTGGTGCCTAAACCCCTCGTGTCGTCGACGCGAACGTTACACGCAAAAGGGTAAGGTTGCTGATGACAAAGCGCTCTCACCGCGTAAAAGCAGCATAGGAGGTGAGAAAAAAACATCGACAGGATCGAACGAAAATACACAAAGACGGAAATGAGTCGCCTATAGGCAGCTCTAGCATTAACGCTGAGCCGATACAATGTATCAGTTGAAAGACCGCGATGAAAACACAACAGGAACGGGATATGAAAGTAGACCAATGCACACCAAAGACTCCCCAACTCTCACAGTAAACTATACAAAGCACACTATACGGAATAAAATACCTACTGGTAAATTAACATCTTTGTATGTTTAGCGAACCCGTGAATCTAATTTGGCAAAGAATTCATATATAATATGGTAGCACATATAAGCAGAAGTAAAATGTTCTTGTATAGTAACCCTAATGGAAAAAATGGGATTTGATAAATACAAGCTCTTTCACTACTTCATCTCCTGCAAAGCAAGACGTTAAACCAATAGTAATTTTCCTAACATTGAAATATACACAAATTGAGTTAAGAGCTTACCCAGTACATAATCGCGATGCAGCTGAATTTCTTCAGTTCCAGTATAGTTTGGGTGTAAGCCGAATGGTAAGCTTTTGATCACATGAGCACCATATCCTAAACCATTCAGGTCGTTTTCTTTTTCCAGAGCGAATTGGAAGACCTTTTGACTCGCTCAATGTGGAACTCGCTCTGTATAGACCCCAAGCTTTATTCCAAAATCTAGCAGTCAAATTTAAAAGCCAGCCCACAAGAGGGTCTCCCTAAGGTTTGGTTAAGGCACTAGTTCCTAAACCCGAAATCGAACCCTCTTCTTTTTTAAATGTACATGTAAACCAATTAGCCCACATAGCACAGATTTACTTGGTCTATAAACATTGTGAAGATTACTTTGCGAACTGCGACTACCCACCGGAAATATTTTTCCGACGAATCGCTTCCCTGTGTACAACAACTAGCAAGACATGCTTTTTATGTATTTTTTTATGTACTTAGAATAACGCAAAACACATTCCGAGCTGAGAACATAGAGGGTCGTCAAGGAATTTAAAGTTTTTCTTAACTTTGTTGTTTCCACGCCCACGCGTCTAATGTTTGTCAATCAATAGCAGGCTCCAGACATTCGTTCGCTAATGGTCAGCCATGAAGAAGTTTTAGAGAAAACTGTGACTTAACGAATTATTAGGAGTGAGCTATACTGAAGTAGTTGGATTGTTATTTTACACAAATAAAATACGCCCTAAAAAACGTTTCATAAATATTCGCACTTTAAGCGAAATCTCCATTACAACAGAGAAGGGTTAGTCATCATGCAATGCATAATGCGTAAGCAGCTCACCAAGTGGAGATAGGTTTCAATTACATTGAAGTACGAAGCGGCAGTATTTACGACATGGTAGACTGCTGGACGCTATCTGAGGCATCTTTAGCACGGTTGAAATTTCTGAGCGCCACCACACAGAAAGGATTTTTGCCCCGGGCATCCTGGTTTTGGGTGGACGTTTTGCATGCAGTAAGCGTGCTATACATTGAAATAATTTAAATGTGTTTTTAGCCGCTAAAAATCTTTTACAATAATCTGATACTGGCTATCGTTACCCGCATCTCGACACGCATCTCGAGTGGGTATCTGACAACGAAAATATCTGCGACGGTAAACACGGTACATAGTATTTAATTATTAAGCACGTATGACATTTCGATCCTGGCATTTGTGACCTAGACAAAGTTTTAAGGTTAAGCGGCGATCCTTATATCTAGCTAAGTACGATAAGAACACATGAAAATTATTATCACAGTAGCACGGCTCAGTCAGCTAGTTACAACATTTCTTAACGAGAAAATGTTCCAAGCCGGGCGTTCGATATTGATTCAATCTGACTACGTGCTTTGCTATAGAATTTTTAACAAATTTTATAACAACTTCTGCAAAAGGAGATCCGACGTCAAGATATTTGGCATTTAGTGTTTTTTGAGCATGTCGGGTCGGCTAATTCTCATAGTCAATAAGATCAAGTTGAAAATAATAGTATATGCACTAAATGACTTATTTTCGTCTATTGAATAGATTTCGCACACAAAACAGAAGTTGACTTGCGCATATTGATGAAGATAAAGTAGGCATTCGGTGCATATGCAAATATTTCCATTTTGTCCTTATGTCATATGGGATTCAATGTATGTTTACTGGTATGTCAAAACCAGATGCTTTAACCTTGCTAAAAAATGCTGGCGGATCGATTTTACGCTGATCACAAACAACAAGCGCTATTTCAGAACAATCGGGCGACACATATATATTCCATGTATCAAAAGAATACTAAATGCTATCCCTCATATTTAAGAGTTGGACCTTACTTACAGAAAAGTTTTTCGCATCTCTTCAAATCTCTATAATAATGTATACGATTAGATAGCTTTCATGACGAAATGCTATATCCAGCTCATGAAATTCCCACGTAAATGTGCGATCTTAAGGAAATACGAGCGCTTACAACGAACCTACTAGGGCTCTTTAGAGCAAACTTAAATAGAATTCTATATATGTATTTACTAGGTAGAAAATAGCGGGTTAGAAACGCCTCCAACTTACCCAGGAACGATTACGTGTTTATTTGATGCAATATTAAATGTAATTTTATTACCCTCAAACTGACATTATTGGCTAAATCATAAATCCACCTGACAAAAATTACCTATGCCGCTTGCCCGAACAGCGGGTGTTGTACATAAGCACAAAACGCCGAAATTTCGATATGGTTGAAAACGTTATAATTTTTATGGAGAAAAGTACCCACGCGATATTAGACACTGCTAAGAGGCAAAGTCATAATTAACGGACTGTTGATTAACATTGTTGCTACATTTACGAGATGAAACAGAACCCTTGAACGACTAGTATAAATTGCAATCTTCTAGTCATGCATGTTCTGGTATATCGTTGCGTGTTTTGGCTTCGGGAAGCTTTTTGCAATTTTTCTGCTGGAGCTAAGATCGGCTGCATTAGAGCTCCATTGTGGTACTAAATTGGGATCTAAAAACGCTAACCTTTCTTCAGTTAACTAATTGTGGATAGGAAAAAAAGCTGATTCAGCAACGCTTAATGAGAGAAGGTTTGCGCATGTTCGTTCTCATTGCACAATAGTGTGGTGATTTCATGTGAAACGGGATTCGTGTGAGACATGTTCTATTATTGGTAGTTGAATATGAATGAACAGAATTGGATGCTATTTTTAAATATCACCAGGCAATTTTTTGTTGTAATGTTTTGCCACTAAGTTCTGTGGATAACGTTTAGTGCAATGCGAAGTTTATATATTAAGGCAATACGTCAATAAAGGCTCAAATGCAATAGACAATCCATTTTTACGCTTCGATAAAAACATTTTTAATTAATTTGGGATTGCGCCGATTGGGTCTGTTAATGTATCGTAGTTTACAAACGTCATAACATCTAATACCGTACCATAAAATTCACATGCACGGAACTAGATCGTCTCTTGGGAAAAATACTGCTAATAATACAATACGATGCTATACGATCACTAAGTAAGCAACTCTTAGAATAGGGCTTTTAAGAAACCGCGAGGGATGTAGAAACGACAGACTAATGGTTTAGTAAGTTTGTACGCTGATTTTATAGTATTCCCTTTTTCATTGCTAAAGTAACATTATGAAAATCACACTCTGAAATACCCCATTGTGTTTAACGAATAGGTTTAAACACATGGTAAGCGCCTTCTGTGTAAGCCGTTTATCCACCAAAACCATTGAAAACAGGGCATCTACCGTGACCTCGTGAACGTTCAATGAACGTTGAAAGTGTGAAATGAGTGGAACAGCAGATGGTGACTATGACTTTCTACTTTGCATATAAATTAGTGAAAATTTGCTCTCTATGCCTCACACATTACATCATAGTCGATTTCACATGATTGCGTTTCGCATTTCCCATGAACGTCTTTGCTATCTTGAATACTGTTTAAGGTGCCGAACGGCCACTTAACGCTGCAAATTACTGCTAAGTAGAAATTCCATACAGGTCTCTCATGTTACCATCAAACAATTCTTTGTTTGTCGCTATCTGCTGATCCGTGTCGTTCTCGACTAGACTTCACTATCCGTCTAGTTTACTCAAGACGATGTTGCTGAGCTAAATCCATACGTTGTAATAACTGCCAGCAGCCCTTAACGGTTCCATAACAGCATTTGGCAGTAACTAGATAGAGTGCACCAAGGGCACCGTAGGCGTTATATAATCTCCACAGTAACAATCACTTTATTTACCTACATTTCTGCATATGCCCGGTAAAAAAAAATGTTTAATTAGGCTCATTTTTGCAAAGCTTTATCCGAAATGCATAGAAAAGAAAGCGTGCCTCCGGTATTCGTAACTTCCAATTATGTTTGCGGAAATCAGTGCAAATACTTTTGAGGTTACAAGTTGTTTTCGCAGGCAACAGTCGGTAATCAACTATCCTTTGGGCTAAATTACTGCAAACTTAGCAAATGTTTCGTTTTTTCTTGTTGCGTGGCGCGATCAAATGCGGTAAAAAGATTGTGACTTTCATGACAAAATGTTACATTCGGATATGTTCATGGTACTTGTATCTTCGCAAAATATTGAGACCAGATGAATCTCTGCCATTTTTTTCAGCTGCCATAATATCTCGAATAACTTTGTGTTCTTCGCTACACTCCAAAGGGCTGCTATATTAAAACCCTTTAGTTTTCATATATTAAAGATATAAATTATTTTTTGAAAGCTTTTTCAGTCTTGGCACGTTGGTAAGTAACATTCTTTCATTCAATGTAATCTTTATCAGTGAGACGAAAAAAAGTGAGACAAAGTATAAAAGAACAATAGTATTGACACTCTCTCATATATATTGGACCCCTATTTTGTGCCTTACTTATTCTGGTTTGTCGTTTCGTACGATGAAATGGAAACATTTCAGTGGGCCTGACGTTCATACATCAATGATCAACGGTTCTTGGCATTAAAACCGACTAAACCAATTTCACTTTTACTTTTTAAATATCTGCTGTTTTCAAACCTAATGGGAACATGCATATATTTTCGTGGTTCACAAAGGTAATAAATACTTGTTATTCAGTTGAGAGCAATACATAATGATGTATCCACAGAAATAGATCTACCATTATAAAGAAAATCAGCTTTAATAAAATTGGTACTTGGGTAATCGATTTTTTATAGATGTATGAATCTCAGCTTCTGGCTTTACCAGAGACGCATGCAGCATGAGGTTTTGACAATGAGCTGTACAAGCATAGCCGTTCCCTTTCTAAAACCAGAGAATCTAAAACTTTCGAATCTAATACTGGGCTCTTAGCTTAGGCACGTTTAGGCTGGAGACAAAATAAATGGACAGACGACTGTTCTGTCCCGAAACCTTCTTTTTTTTGTGATGGTCTCCAATATGCTACCTTGTAAACGGAGGAAAATCAAAGGCAGCAACGGACAATAGTTCAAGGCTTAGATTAAATTTTACCTTTTTTAAAAACAAAAGCGAATGTCTATGTGTACAGCTTCATTAATTACCAAATGAGTGCCAATTTCACGTAAGCTGATAAAGTACAGGCACAGTTTATAAAACAAACAACTCATACACACTTTATTTAATGTCATTTTGAGATTGTGTTTGACAATTATTACTTTTAAATAAAGAATGGAGACCGCTTCCACTCCAAAAGAAAGCCGGTTATGCCAACTTTACGTAAAAGTAAAACAGAAATGAAATAATTCACCTGAGAGTGCTTTCATAAACATTTAGTCGACGACCCCTTAGCGACATAATAGACAATTACTTCTAATTGACTTTTAGCGTCCGCTATATTCCGAATGTACGGCTTCCCTCTCTCCTAACTACTATTTCTATTTCTACGATATTTAGTACTTAGATCAGAAACAAACAGCAAATGCATAACTCACCCAAATCTTTACTTGTTCTACTACTAGATTAAGTAGATGGTCAACAGGTTGTATATAGGGTGTATAAGGCAGTTCCACTTACTAATATCACTCAATATGTTTCAATTAGATTTCCATCTCGCAAGAATTTCTCAAAATCTTTGTTATAATTTAGGACCGATTTATGCTTCTAGATCGTGGTGTCTACCATGATACCATGACACTTGGCGTACCATGGCAGAAATTTATGATATTACGATAGATAAGCCATGATATATTATCAGTGTACGATGGTATACGCTCCGGGAGATGTATATCAACTGGCCATTACATGTCATTAAATGCCATAGTGAAATATATGTCAACTAGCCGTCAAAAACCATAGCTAGCGCCTCAGTAACAACTAAGAGGACACTAGCTGCAAAGATAGATGAGTATCTTTTTAAAGCCGCAACCATTGGGTTATCAGTGTGGGATTATGGACTTATAGGTAAGAACTAGATACGACAAAATATATATCATAAAAATCCCTGATGACAGTAGGTCTGATACCAGAAAGACAGCCAAACATTGAGCTTTACTTTATGCCTGAATTAAATGGTAATGGTAAGATTTTTAAATGAAGTAACTTTTTTGAGTACATGATGAAGTATCTACTCGTTCTCAGAAAAAATGAGAAAAGACACGAGATTGTCCTCAAGCTATAACCGTCAGTAGCGTTGTCCCATAAGTAATGTTGTGGGCAGGAGTGTTAAAATGTTGCAGTAGAAAGCATAATTTTTGTGCAAAGCAATCAGGCATAACCAATGTTCTGTTTAAGTGAAAGGATTAACGGTGGGCTGAAAATTTGTTATTCTATCTTATCAGCAGTATTAATAAGTTTTTAAAATTTCGATTTATTCATTTTTTGTATTGTACACCCATGATCGGGTGTGAAAAATTAGCTTAATAAAGTTCGATCAATCTATTTTATCTTCTTTAAACTCACTCTTCTCAATAATTAACTTTATTTTACTATTTCATAATACAAATTCATCTAATTTATTTACAATAAACATAATCTTATGAATTTTAATCTTATTTCAATGATGACGAGATGTAATCCGAGAAAATTTATTCCAAGGAAGTCATACAACATTTTCAAAAAAAAACTTTAAATTAGGAATAATATTATTTATCTGTAGAGAAATCTTTTTTTTTATTGGATTTTTTTTATCATTTTTCCATAACTCCCTCTCTCCTGATTTAGAAATTGGCCTAAATTGACCTCCAAAAGGTATCCAACCCTTTAATAGTTTGCCATCCGCCTCGTGCCACGCACATTACCTCTCACACCCAGTCCTACAATTATTTCATTTTTTAGAGATAACTACATTGTATTAAATCCTGTATTAAAAGCTGAATTATGCATTTGTTCCTAGCGTTATCAAGGCTAGGAAGTACCTATTTACTGTTACTGACAAACAACTTTCTGACTTTGTGAACATAACTGAACATGCGTCATACTCAGATAGTCGTATTCAATTTCGTTGCCATTTTATTCCAAAATATTCTACACGCATAGAAGATGGCGTTGTGGCGGTTAGGTATTTTCTCACGGTTTACGTGAAAGCTTAATGCTCATGTGCCACTGCAACCAGAAAGTGGCAAGTGCGAAGACACACAACGCCGCTAAGATCCCATTTTCCCCATTCCTTCAAGGTTCAGAATTTAAAGATACAACTTCGGGACCACGAGAGGGTAGACACCAGACCTTCAGCAGCCGCCCACCGTGATTGCCTTACTTCAGTCTACAAAGCAGTATCCGGCCCCTCGCCTAGAAAATGGCGTGAGGGTTTATTATCATTTGGCGCAGCATCGGTTGCCCCTTTTAATGTCTCTCCCTCGAGAACCCTTCGGACTTCCTCTCGGCAACTCTTGCCTGTCCAGCCTTTTCTAATTCCACCTTGCCTTTACGACGGCGTTGAGTCGTTGTGTTTCGTCCTACCAACTCGCAGCAGAGTCGCTGTGTGGTCTGGCATCTCTTTCGTCCATGCTGGCTGAGGTAAGCCCTCTATGTCAGTCTCTTTTACCTCGACTAGGGACGGGCAATGTCGAACCGTGCGTTCAATGTCATCTGTCTCTATAGCCTCACATAAGCCTAACCTATCAATGTGAGATTCCCCAATCTTCACCGTATAGGTTTGGAACTGTCTAGCCCGTAAGTGCCTGGGCCACCTCATAGGTGATTTCGCAGCTGTTATTCCAGCCGCCGGCTAAGAACCAAAATTAAGAACTTGGTCCAGGCGCTCTTAGCGATCTCCGTAGGTTCCCTGTACAACCATTCATTCTTCATTTCACCCGTTATCTTAAACGCTATGGAGTGCCCAGTCAGTGCTGCCGGAGCTCTCCCGTCCTCTGGCAGCCCCTTAGGAATGGGGCTTCGGTCTTGCGCAAGGCAAGTTGCAGATAGTTTTCAACCGTCTACCCGTTCACCTACGCCAAAGCTTCATTGGCCCTATCCTCTAGTGTGCTCTATTTTCGGGCAATCGCCAGGACTGCGATATCCTTTTTCTGCGTAACCCTTCAGTTCATTGAATAAAACGCGTTTTTGGCACCCAGGAGAATGAGTAGAACAAGAAATCGCCTCATTCGTACTGTGCCAAGCAGACATATGGGGCGGTAAGAAACTGTCTCCGTTCCCCCAATTTCGGGATTAGAACTGGCGACGCGTGCTTCCAGATTGCTGGGTACCGGCCCTCCGTAAGTAGCTTGTTGGCCCGAGTCGCGAGGACTTTTGGCCACCGCTTGACCAGGAGCTTTGTAACCCCGGAGAAGCCCCATTCGGGCCCTGTGCTTTCTCGAACACCAGGTGCTCGGCCGCCTCCGCCACCTAGTTCCCCGTCACCTTCGAATTATCCCTGTCGACCCCGATAACATCGTTCCTCTTCCGTGTGTGTTTCAGTAGGTAAGGAGCAGGCGAGTGCAACTTGGCTACTTGGTGCAACACAGGCGCAGTCAGTTCCGGTTCCTATGGAGACTGTACGGGGCCCCGTCCTTCAGTAAACTAATTGTCACCCTGTGCTTCGGCAAAGCCAACCCATGAGGCTGTAGATGCGGTTTACACATTTTGGACCGTAGCGACGGGGGGCCGCCAGACGTCAAGGACGAAAACCTTGGTGAAGGTACAGTTTTACAACTGGAGGTATGCGAGGCCGTGACTAGTACAGGGGCCCAAGCCAGCTTCACCACTCTCTTAATAGCTCTGTCATTCACTGTAGGGAAGGTCGGCTGGCCTGATCCTAGGGCCCACTTTTGCATTGATAGTAAGACGCTTATAGATGCCGCAGAGTGCCCCCGAAAGATTGGCCGGTCGGGTGACCCATCAATCCCGAGGCTGCTGTAGTGCCGAGTGACGCCCGCATGGGACCCCATTGTAACCCGGAAAATGCACTACCAAGGCCACACCAGACCAAGTACCCCTAACTGACGGCAGCTGTCACCTCAATACGGCGGAATGATATGTAGCACTGATACCGTGCCTGGAAGAAAGAAATCCGCTTTAGCGGAATAAAAATATCAATTGAAAAAATAAGGAAACTGGTAATAGCATACCGCCGGCAACATGGCTTCCCACCCCATCTACAACTGAAGAGGCGAGTAACAAGGCCTCCTCAGCGCAGACGGCGACTGGAAGGAGCAATGAGTAAGGTCCAACCATGGAGGCAAAGAATAACCCTTTTAAGCCAAGCTTGATTATTCAGCGGACTCGACCCAGCGAAAGGCCAGGAGTGGCCCTAGTTGTGGACCTGGTAGAGGGAGAGGCTGTAGCTTCCCTGACGTCACAGCAGGCCGGTTCATAGATCCTGGATGTAGTGGTCAGTCGAGCTCGGTGGCTTGGTGCACTCGTATGCGCCTTGCGACTGGAAAAGACACGC
>MNPL01006500.1:0-12919 GCA_002081605.1 Tropilaelaps mercedesae | reverse complement strand
ACCGTGGACGTTAAATGTTGGCTGATTGTCAGCTTTAAAAAAATAAAAATGTGTGGGCTTATGGCCCACACTTTCTTAGAGAAAAACTGCTGATGTTTAGTTGCGATCATTCTTAATATGTTTTAAGGT
Source organism: Tropilaelaps mercedesae (assembly GCA_002081605.1). Taxonomy (NCBI): domain Eukaryota; kingdom Metazoa; phylum Arthropoda; class Arachnida; order Mesostigmata; family Laelapidae; genus Tropilaelaps; species Tropilaelaps mercedesae. The sequence goes on along the minus strand of MNPL01006500.1, from coordinate 12,790 downwards.
AAGGCGGTAGGAAGTTCCAAAAGCTGTTCTTTGCATTGAAATTTTTTATTGGTGAATCATACAGGACCCTAGCTGTCCCGAGGTTGGGATTCTGTTACAAAATTTTTACTTAAAAATGATTCTTGCAAGAAGGAAGCCCTGGCCGAATTCGTTGGTTGCCCGTACATATTTTTTGGTGCAAAAAAGAAACGCACGTGCGCGCCCTAACTTCGCGGTAAGGAATTGCCCAGGACAGTATGGGATTCATGCAAAAGACAGCTTGCACACATAAAACTCACGTCATACTAATCTTCACCCTTATAAAGGCTTCCCATTTGCACGACACGCAGACTGGGACGCGATATGTATCACGCCAACATATTTGAAAAAGGTGACGTAATGAATTAATATCCTACGTTATTTTTTTGTTCATGTAATTTGTTTAATTTATATTATTTCATTTATATGCATTACGCAATGTGAACGAGATCGTTTCTGGCGTGCATTTACTAAATCACTAAAGATTGACATATCTGGCCGGTATTAAGCAAAATTTCTCTATTTCTTCCAATTTTGTTAAATTCAAGTCATATCAATGTAACATAAATTTATTTTAGCAAATTAAAGAACCAAAAGTACTGTGGTTTAGCTTTATTAAGCTAATATCGTCTAATAGCCAGAATTTGTTACAAATATTCCAACGCAAAGATAGACATTAAAGACACTGAGCTCAAAGTTGCCTATAATGGATGTTGTTTGTTGTTCACGTGACTTCATTCATTATATGTGTTCAAACTACAGACGAAAACTGCAATTACCTAGTGACCGAATGAGCTTGAAACGCATTCGCTTTTTATCGTTTCTATGGGCACACATAAAACCCACATCTGAATGTGCCGGACCTACATATTTTGCTAAAGTTTTGTTACCAGTGAACAAACGAGTCTATTCACGCGTCCTTTTAAGGCCAACGCATCAATAATAATGGTGAAGTTTAGAGAAAATCTTGTGTTTTACAAGGGATTACTAGCCTTTTTTCGTACAGAGTCGTCGAACGGAAGAAATGGGATAACGGGAGAAATGGTTTGAAATGGGAGAGCCTAGCCTTGGTCCTACATTTACTTTATCGTAGCTCAGAAATAGCTTGAGGCCTACTTAAAGATGGGTAAAATTAATGTATCTGAGGCAAAATAAAAGGAACCGACACGAATTTCCCAAGACCACAAAGGCGCGGGTGCGGTTGCAGATTTCGTTGAAAATCCGGTTGCTTTATCTCACATCGGCGGTACAAACCAGCTGAAAAAAGCAATGTATGCTCCTTCTCGAGGGACCGCCTTGAATCCTGACTTAACAAAGGACACGTAGATATTTTGTGCGTGCTTACTAGCGTAAACGAAGGAAATTCGAACAGACTCTGAAGTTAGTTGAAATTGGTGGCTTGGGTACCCACATCACCATGATGAGCTTTCGGAGCTCGTTTCGCGCTTCAAAATCACAGACGAAAACGCAGAACGCAGAAACTATATAATCGATTAATTGTTACTATTCAATGAAACGCCCGACGTTTGCTGCACTCGCTTCGAGTGCACACAGTCGGAAGCAAAGGGTCGCTGTTAAATTTTCACAATGGAGACGACGGGACCCTGAGCCAAATTAAAAGAATTCTAATTCAGAAGGCGCGTTTTTAGTGATGAAGTATTTTAAAAGAAAGAAACAGAAAGAGAGTAGAGATACCCGAGAGGAAACTCGCTTTCGACAGGATGAGGCGCGACACACAGAAAAAACGCAAAAGTTTCGTGTCGCTCGAATGCGACAGCAATCGCAATTTCTGCTTGCACGATTGTCTGTACGGTAATTGCGGGTTTCATTCATATTCGCCAATTTATATAAAACTATAACCATCCTAACTTTCCATGATTTTGGGTTACCGAAAGTTACCGAAGTGCTACGCACAGTATTTCTTTATAGAGCTGTGGCTTAACGGCTCATATGCCTGAAAACGTTTCATGTATATCACACGTCCAAGATAGCCGTAAGTGACAGTCTCATGCGAGTGCCTTACTTTTCTCCGCTGTTCACTTTACGTATCTAGCGTATACTAAATGGAAACCCCAAAGTGACGATGTCTTAAATTTGGGCCATATTCGGAGTAAAAGCATAGGATGATTCCCAACCAGCGACAAGGCAGTGAACGTTTTAACAGGTAGAAGGGGAACCATAGGGCATAGTACACTTACCACGTGACTAAATAAGAGGTTAGAGAAGATTGTATTCAGTCACTATCCTAAACGTGGATGACAAGACTGTCGCCTTTAGTCTGTTATTGAGGTAGCTCCTCTTTCACTCTTTTTCGAATGTTGCAATCGACTTGCGAAAATATCAAATTGGCGGTTCATTGTGGCAAATTGTTGTCCCATTATTGGTTTCTGAAATAAGCACTTGGATTATATAAGTAGTGAGACGGACAGACCAGCTTTAAGTTCACAAATGACCATCTTCAGTGTTTGGCTGGTCCGTAAAGGAGACATGGTAGAAACCTAACCCATGTCTACATGGTCCCTGGTCCCACAGTGACCGCATTTTAATACTTTTAGACAGCAAAAAAAAGCTGGTAGCTTGGTGTAATCTTTGTTTGGTATGCGTCTTACAACCGGAGTGAACAGGAAAAGGAACAAGAAAAAAAGAACAGGAAAGGAGTGAACAAAAAAATGCGCAGTTTCGATCTTCTTAGTTATACATCTACGCGTCTCCGGCCTGTTTTGCAAGCAATGCATAAGCGATACCGTAAGCAATCAATATCGGTTTATGGTCAACTCATTAAATATTGGAGACCACCTTCTCTTGTTGGAGAAACCTAATATTTTGTGGCTCACTAAAACTAAACAAATAATATGCGTAATAGAAAAGACATATATAGTGTGATTCAAGTTTCTGTTATAGTGAAAAATGTTTTAATTATACACATTATAAATATGGAAGAGTATTTGCAAATGTTTTTAAATTCCGGTATAACGGGAATCATGCCTGTGTAATGTGATGAAAACACTGCCTACCGGTATAAATCTCCTTACAAATATGAACTATTTCTTACAGGTACGAATAATTTATGGTCCAAGCCGCATGTGCGCAGAATCGTTATTTTTAGCCAGTGGTACCCTTCTTAAAAACCTGAGAAGGATTCTATCGAGGCTCGGACGTCGTCTTTCGCTCTTTTTTCGTTACCGACATTAATGTTAATATAACAGTCTGCAAATAGCAATTTGCACTGGGCAATACGTTGTACAACGCAGGCCACAAACACACAGGGTTGACGAAACCATCCAACAGTTCATTCACCTGTGTACACCAATCAAGATGAACTAGCTGAAGTAACGCAATCTATTTCTGACTTTGTACATGCGGGCGGGTTCGGTTTTTAAAATATAGAAGCAAAAAAAGGCTGAATTTGAACTTCAGTCGACTAAAATACTTCATTTATTATGCATAAAGTATTTATGTCATCACAAGTTTAATTAAGTCTGAGGTTCAGTCGATTGAAGTACTCAATTTGTTATGCATAAAGTTTTATGTCATCACACGTTTCATTAAGTTTAAGGAAGCCTTGCTATATTTCAGATGGTACCCTTTGCCATTTATTATCTACAAGGGCTGACTTGACAGGCTCCCATCCTCTCAGCCCGCATTTTCTTCACCACTGACATCATCATAATATTCAAATTAGCCTTATGGAGGGTATAAAGTAGACGAACCTTTTCCGACAAACCCTTGAAGCTCGCAAAGTTGGTTGATTCTTACAGAGCTTCTCGAGCCGCAGATGGCCCTGTGTCATAGACTGCGCGTATACTCGGTAAGAGTAAGCAAAATGACTCCCAGCCGGTTGAGCGGAGATGAGGACCAACTGTCTCTACCCAGTTTTTGTCTAATTCAAGACGCAGTATTTTTACGTAGCTTATGATACAGCTAAAGTGATATTGTCTAGCTTTGTTAATCGTACATGGCGGACCCCACACATGTAAAGACTCATGGCAAGAATACTTGAGAGAAGCGACGTAAAATTCGAAAGCCAAGGCCGAGGCAATGGAACATCCTGCGAGTGTGCGTACAGATCCAAATCGAGTCAGGCCAAAAAGGGTAAAAAGTTGAACTGTTGCCAGATTTGAAGGACCACCCAAAAAAGAGACTAAATAAAACATACCGTATAGGCATATTATTAAGCGCTTGATCCCACTGTAAGAAATGCAATAGCTTATAGAATATGTCCGCTAGAAAGGTATGTCAAAGCACTCATATCTATAGCAGCAGATATCCCCCAAACACATCTATCAGTGGATATTTGTGTGATGTACTGATATCAAACATACAAGGAGTAACCGTGTTACGAGAACAACTGCGTCTTGGCCACAAACCGATGTGTTTTTTTATTGATAAACATAATAGTTTTTTTATTTTCACAGACAACTGACACTTCATCATATTGTTTCGTTCAGTGAAAACCTACTCTGTAATTCAGCCTCATAGAAATCGAACCTTGGAAACGTTTAATCATCCATTTCGATCCAGTATTAGTCGTGCTCCTGATCCAGTATTAGTGTCTCCTGTCGTTTTTTCACTTCTATCCCTTGAGCGACACATAATTACTTTAATCTGGAGATGTATCAATATCCAAACAGTATATAAGGTTATTTCATGTTCCTTATTGTCTTTTTTTATATTGCTTATCACAATAAGCATTTTATGCTCTCTAACGAAGCATCTAAAAAGTTACATCAGCTTACTGTGGCAAAATATTTAAATTTGAACTCAATTTTTGTACACGTGAAAGGAAGACAGTGCTAAAAGATATAGTATAACAGTGTGCGACGCTTATTTGTTTCAATTATCACACTGCTTGGTAATCTAAAGAAAAGCATATTGGTTAGAAAATCATTTACACAACGTTCATTTGCGCCATGTTCTTCGTCAAAAAGAGAGGGAGCGATACACTATTGCATACCACTTATCAAACGCTATTTACTTTACCTGCAAAAATATTGTCTGATAAATATCATTCAAAGCATCAAAGGTGACAGAAAGGTTGAATAGACAGCCGCTCCAGTGGCTTTTTTCTTCCAAAAACCTTGACAATAATTTGACCGTAGTTTGAGAAGTCACGCCCACAGTTAGTTCATGCGTCATTGCATTGCCAGTGCGCCGTAAAGTAGCAAAACCTTACCGCTAGTTGACGGTTCGCTCAGTCAGTATACCGCGGAGAAAATATCTAACAAATAGCTACTAACCGACGTGGTGCGCTGCACATAATGAGACTACCATTATTTGTTCATCATTCGTCAAAAAGAAGTATTATTGAGACATCTCATTGTAGACAAATGTATCTGAGGACAGAAGATACCCATACCAAATGCTCTCACCTAACACAATGTAGTCGAAATTATGAATAACGTTAATAACAACAGCGGCGTGTGAGTAAGATTGCCCAATCTCACGGTCAGATCACGACGTTCCACCTGTAGCTGTGTAAACATCAATCTTGTTTCCGCATACCTGTCGTATTAGCAAATCCCTCCAAATTTTTCGCAATACACTGTCAGCTCTTAGATACACCTTCTGCAAAGAGGTCACTAGCGGATAAGCATATATTTAAGGCATAAAACTAAAATTGAAGATGGGCGGAATTTACAAAAAAGGTGCATTTTCTGAACTTTTTGTGATTGAATCTACAATACATGATCCGCGTCACTTTTCTGTGTCGAGAGCTGAGGAGAGTCGCAGCATGTTTGAACGCGGCGAACTCCGTTATTTTTACAATCAACTCAAAGCTCAGGCATAGCAAACCTTGCATGAGGTGATGGGTATACAACATCTAGGAAGCAGAGTTACTTGAGCATCATACCTGTCGTGCAAGACTGAGCTAAACCTTAACTGTTTTAGCTACTAAACCTGGACGCGCTTTTCAACAAGATACATGACTGCAGATCCCTCAGTCGAGCGCAAAGAGATCCTGTCAGCACAAAGGGATGCCAAGTGGTTTGAGAGCGTATTAGCGGGCTCCGTCACCATCTTTATGGCTAAATAGATATTAACACGAACCAAGCTTTACTTGGCGAACTAAACGCTTTGCGGCTGACTCAGTGGGTGTACCTAACAGATCGCAAAAGGTATGCTGGCCAAACTTCATAAAGTTTGGGCAGCATACCTTGTAGATTCTTGTAAGTTCTTGTAAATTCTCCTGGCATATAATATCAGACGGCGTCTTTTTGTTAAACGCCCTTCTTAGTCTGAGCGATTTTTTATGTCGTATTTGTTGAATCCTTGCTTCCTGAATCCTTGTTGAATCCTCACACTTGTATTTGATGAATCCCTTGTCGAATCATAACTTCTTATGCTGTTCCTTCAAAACTGCGCTGGCTCATTACGCGGATAGGACTATGACTATTGCACATACGTAGGTAAAGAAAAATCGTCAATCCTTCGTCAATCCTCTAAACACAATAGGAAGATAAACCCACTTAATTTTATGTTTAATCGCTGCATCAAACTTATGGGGAGATGTAAAAAACTCGGTGTAAGAGAAAAACGAATAAGACTAATTTGTAGGTCACTTTAATTTCAAACATCCTTAGCAGCGCGATTGTTCACGACAGACTAACTAAGTAGATACTAAGAAAAAAATAAGCAATGAACCGATGAAGAAGCTTAGGAACCTGACATCGTAAGAGAAATCTTCAAATGTATCGTCCCAGACTTTTCATGTTTATTCTACTATGAACCGAGCTATCGGTTAACCACATACATTGTCGCTATGTAAAGTTGTTCCTGCTACAGATTATTCCGTTTAATCGCCAAGTTGTTCAGTTTAACGGCGTTTATTTTAGGCAAAAGACCAAGACACTTAAATCATATGATTCTACCTTCGTATTTCGTAGAACGCATACTTTTCAATACGGTGTTTGTAGCTGCGAAACTGTGGAAATAGATAATTTAAAATAACAAATGTCCTAAAAGATCAGAGAGGAGAATATATTAAAACATTGCCGATCTGCAATGTGTAAAAAAGAAGCCAAACTGGTACGGTTAAGTCTGAACATCATCATTCGTCTAATTTACCTTTAGAAACTACTGTGCCACTTCTTAAAAGTTACTAATTCTTAGGGTTAGTTAGACTGATTTTTCCGATTGCATGAAATCGTCACAGCCTTCCATAAATGATATACGTATTCTAATTGTTATAATTTTACTATAATTTACTTTATTATAAATAAACATGTATTTTTCTAGCATTGGAATGGGAAACAAGTCTACGTCGTACGAAGTTCCTTAGATCGTCGTATAGATAACGGCAATTTCAGCCAAGTCACTATGGTGGTCGCCGCGTGATCTTGAATTTAGCGTCATGATGAGATAAAAACACTATGGTGTAGTAAAAAGTTCTTATGCGCATATCTTGCACAAAAGCATACAAACTAGCTCGTTATGGACAAGCATCCTCAACAAAATATCACGCGGCAACTCAAACACAAAAGCCCAAGGCTGCACTTCCCGTTGCCTTAAATTCTTTAAATGCGAATTTCAGGTGGAAAACCCAGAATTTTCCTTATTCACTAAATTTACGTATCATATTTACATTGAAATACACCTTTCACATTTTTCAGTTTAAAAAATACAATGCTTTCATTGACAGTTTCATCGGATCTGAGCTCAAACCCTGTAGCTAAGCTCTGATGTATTCAAATTGTTGCAGACATGTCTGTGTTCTATTCAAAGGCTTAATCTGTAAAAAAACAAAGATTTCTCAGAATCCAAAGTTATTTGCAGCTAAAACTTGTAGCTGGTGAGCATGGGTTTCTGAAAGTTAGAAGTGGATCTCCTTTCCATCATTTACAATGACGAGTAGTTGATTATTCATTACGCATTATTATTTTTATTATTATTGTGGTATTTGCAGATATATTTTGTAAATACTACTTAGTATTTAGTTGTTAGACGTCTTACTCTCGAGCCTATTACATGCCCTAGTATAATCTAACGGTAAGTGCATTTTTATAACGCCCCCTTAGCAGCGTGACGTCTTCTTCTGGACCAGTGTGCTACCTCAAGATGTGTGTTCACGCTGATCGATTTCAGGCTAAGGCAAAAAGATTGCTGTTACCGCCTGCCCATCGTAGGGTAATACTTAGAGCAAACGTGCAGCATTTTATTCAAGCTATATCACCGTAGAATATATTGAGTGAGACAGTTCAAGCAATTTTGTTCGGAATTCAGCTGGATAATTTTACGCTTTTTGCGAATTGACCATTTGGGTCGCGATCACATTGAGCACACAAAAAAATGAGTGTAAATCGTCTATACAAGCATGCGATACGAATTCTGATATTATTAGTTCTCTGCATACTCGCTCGCCAGTGTAAGTATATACAATTTAATAAATTCGGCCAAATAGAGCATAAATTGATTTGAGAAAAAGTTGTTATTAACTTTTATTAGTACAACAAGTAGGCAAAGCTACTGCGTCCGTATCTAAATCAGTCAATTATTATAATCATCCGGTAAGCACCATACGATTTAATCTGAGTTGGAAATAGCTGAAGACATATTAAAATTAACTTTCAGATGCATTGGTTTGACTTGTTGTGAAAGTGTATGGAAGGTACATCACATTCGAAACATGACTGATGAATTGCTTCCGCAGAAAAAAGCGAGTTTGATCCAAGTTGACTTCTCTTCCGGTTTTTTTTAGCTTGCGCCGAGCCTCTTCGACATAAAAACGAAACCTTAGCTGCAAAAGTTTCTACATTTCGTAGATCATTCGAAGCAAAAGCATACATAGTGAGGTACGTAAGGGAAGTTGATTTTTAGCATTCTTAGTTAACTATCGTCTACAAACAGAGCGTAGCTAAAGGGTTAACCGAGTTGCCATATTATGGACACAACAAGGTGATCCGCAAGTCTTGTTCACCTTTTAAGTACCGTTAAAATTACGTGTGGTTAAAAAATGTTCAACTTCTATTTTGTCGAGAAGTTAACGAGTTAACTTTTTGAAGCATAAAGGATACCATTACATTTATTTCAGATATTTGTATTTTTTAACACATGTTCAAATCGCAAGGAAACAATTACGTATGGGGTCTTTGAATCAGGCTTCTTAAAATGACATTCACACAACCTAGCAGGTATTTTAAAAGTTCTGCTAAAAACTGTGCTCTTTTTAAACTTACTCTTGTTACCCCTGTTGTGCTCTTGCTAAAAGCTTTTTTTTACATAAAAATTCAGCAAATGCATGGTCTTAAATTTAATTGGCCACGTATGTTCACCAAATCATTCTAAAACAAACGCGAAGGAAATATCCCATACACACTTCTAATATGCGAATTTAAATGATGAGTTAAAAATATAAATGTTAGAGTCATTTAAGTGATTTCGTAAATATCCGAAAGGAGAACGGGACTGCTCAACCACCCTGTTTATGACTAATACATATATATAATATATGTATATATATATATATATATATATATTGTGTGTTGACGTTGTGGCCACCATTTGCTTTGTATTCTCAAAGATTCGTCAGTCATTTATGGAGGATCACAGTGCACAGCTCTCAATCTAATAGTTCCAAATTCAGTTAGTGTTTTTGTAAGATGACCTCGGTAGTGTTCTTACAAAAGCAACACTGTTCCGTTTTCACAACTTGGGTTCAAATTATCAACCTTTGTTTACGGTGACACAGATCCAAGCGGGGTTCACATCATATCTAGTTTTAAGCCTTATATGGAAGAAATAGAAAAGTCTATTAGTTTACCTTAATATACACTTTAATAATATTTGATTTAATATACCAGTTTTACTTGGTAACTAGTTGAGTCTAAGTGCTATGTTCATTTTTGCTGTTATTTTAATGCACAGAAATACTCCACCGATTCCGGACTCTGAAAATGAAAAAAGCCCTCTTAAGGTAACCGTCTTTGTTCACTTCCTGGAAAGCTTTGCTGTTGATACGTACGAGCATACGATCAAATTTTCGACAGTGCTCTGCTTGGTTAGTATGCCAGCGTTTCCGCATTAGTAACCAGTTTATTTGAGGGACATGTACTGTGGCTACTGTTAATGTATACATATAGCACTGCACAGGCAGCCTGATATCGTCAATGCAAGAAGTGCAGATTATTCTGAGAAGTAGAGGCCATTACTGTAAGTCTATACATATTGTACTATGATACATATATTATTATTATTATCGTTCATAATTAAATCATAAATCATTAAACGGACGCTTGCTCGGAAGCGATTTACTTGTAATTGTACTACAGCGCACGGAAGGTATTGCACTTAAATTGTCTGTACGACAGGCCAAATAATTTTCTCAAATAACGGATGCCTATCTTAAAATATTTTAAACGATGGGGACACTTAGCTAACTATAGTAAAACAACCAATTCTAGTTTATCGGACTCATGCGTTAACAATATTGACTTAGATATATTGAAAATAATTTTGAGCCTTAACGCAAGTATACCATCTACATCTTTTAGTTCAAGAAAAGTAAAATGCTTTCATTGATAGTTTTATCACTCTGAACTCAAATCTCCTAGCTAAGCTCTGGTACATTAAAATTCTTGCAGGCATACTTGTTTGTGCTTCATTTAAAAGCTTAATCTGTAAAATATAGTAATTTGCGTAACTGTTAAGCCCCGCGGGTATGCTTTCACGCTCATGTAGCAGATTTTGAATGGCGTTGTGAAGATCAGATCGCTGTCCTTGCATCCGATGGGTTCCAAATGCTTCAAATATACCAGACTTTTTAAAATATTCGTAATTTTGGTGTTCGGTTTCTTTAGCGTTTTTGATGTTGTTCGAAGTCGGAAGAAGAGTCTTGACCGTAGTAAAACATCGGCCACTATTAGATCTAATGTCCCCTCCGAATCCGAATATAAGATAGCTATTTTTTAACATAGTATCCTAGTGCACGTAAAGCTCAGAGTGAACGTCAGAGTATTTGTTCACGGTAAAGTACCAGCGAGGTTTTCTTAAAGCGTCCATGGCGAAAGACGTCCATTTCCTGACACACTTTTCACCTTCTGTAACCTCTCACCTTGTAAAGCATGCTGGTAAAGAACGATGAGGATTCTTAGAAATTCATCCAAAGTTGGACAGCATGCTATTTCCAGAACCTATCTTGCGCGCCATCGAAGAATCTTTGCGTGAGCAAATTCATATCTTAAATCTTGTAAGATGCTCTTGGTAGGAATCTTCACACGCCACCTAATGGATTCAATATATTTATGTATCCAGCGGTGCCGCCGCTAGACCCGTCAAATTTTTTTGATACTCTACTAATAGTCCTCTTACAGAATTTGCGTCTGATCCTAACAGACCTGCGCCCACACGCCATCGACGATAAGATTTATAACGCTTAGTTCTCCGAACTGTTCCCATACGGAATCCTACATCTTAGGGCTAAGAGCACTACTAATAGCCGCACCTGCGGATGGCGAATTTGCGTTTGCAAAATTAAAATCCACGATTACAACTGGATGCAGCTATTGCTGCATTGCAAGTAATAAAAGTTGAGTTATATCTTGGACTGATCCTGCCTTAATTCCAAGGCGGCGTCAGGTATTGACCTTACGATATTTGGCTACACTGATCACAAGATATGTCTGGGCGCAGATACTGATTAGATCTAACTGATAGCCGAGCGTAAAAAATAAAAACTCCATATCCACCACTGGCAATGGCGCTAGCGCTAGCGATACGTTATTGATAAGAATGGCGCGAGGGGAGCGGAAAAACGGTGGCATGGGTCGAAAGGGCAATCGGCGCGCAGAGAGAGTGAGCCCAGAATGGAGGGCGAAACTTAAGAAAGTTTATAGAGCCTACAAATACTTGCAACTAGAACCTTAAGTTAATTGGCATGGGCTTCTCAGAATCAAAGGTGAACTTTTTTCCCTCATTTGGGTTGATGAGTATATGGACCGACCTTAAAGACTTCTTTTTTACTCAAGGACTCAAGGACTAGAAGAAATGTCTCAGGCTTTGTTCGAATACGGGATCTCCGACAATTGCGATGGAATTACAATATCTACAAAGGTATTACAGCGTACCATTACATTGCACATTGTTACTAGAGGTAACACAAGGAAAGTACCACAAAGGTGCCACTGCCTACCATAACGAAGTTCGAACGTACCACGACAAACCGTACCACCGTACCAAGATGAATGAAGACTAATACAGCATAGCAAATTGACCCACAAATGTACTAGTCATGCACCGCAAACGTGTCAGAAAAGTGCCTACAAATATCATCGGGGTGCCATAAAGCTATTTGAAATGTATCATAAAGCTATCTCAACGACGTTTGAATGTACTATAAAGGTGCCTTGAGGGAAATTCAAAGGTTTCATGTAGGCATTATTCATGTACCACATAAATACAACTACTCTCCATAATATATTCACAAATATGAACGAAAACCGCAAGTGGAAGTCTCTCTCTCTCATGGTTCTCTCTCATGGATCTCATGGTTCAGGGAACGTCGAGCCCGTGACCTAGAAAGAGCATGGAAATCTGCCGAGTTGAAAATCTCGAGGGATCGCATAACCTAAAGACTAGGCATTTTCCTCGCGTTTCGTTTTTATTCATAATGGCTGCCAATTAGCGACGCTTTCAAAGAGAAACGATTAACAACTTCTTCCTACACTGCATCAAAACTGAATATGAGGTTTAATTCCAGCATTTGGTCAAAAATTAGATATAATAATAATAATAATAATATAATAATAATAATAATAATAATAATAATAATAATAATAAT
>MNPL01006499.1:0-10697 GCA_002081605.1 Tropilaelaps mercedesae | reverse complement strand
TATATATATATATATATATATATATATAGAGGGAGAGAGATCCGAGAAATTTGCAATGTTTCTTAGCCGTTCCCATTGACACCAACGCCGAATCCAACGCTTTGTACTGCCGCGCTGGCCGGATTCGCATGGACTGCGCCAACATCAGAGCCCACTCCTGCAAAGACACAGGCATCACATTCTCATGTTGTTAGTCGATGGATCGCTCATATGCCGCTAGGTGACATGCGACGTCAACCACAAGATGGCCAACAAAGCTCATTTCGACAAGATCAGAGAACGATGCACACTCAACATCGGCGCGATTCGCGGCCGGCTACTGGCGACAGCAACAGAGCATGAAGCAAGGACCAGCCACTTGACTAAAGTACGAGGAACAACTGTCGGGACGCAGTTGTTCCCCGTTCCATGATGAGTCGAGCGGAGTGCGCTGGTAACGTCCATAGTTCCGAACGACTTCGGCCATATTCTCGATTGCGCACGTCGCTAGAATCTGCACAGCAGCCAACGAGTCCGAAAAATACCTCCGTGCCGTCGCGTTGTAGCTGTTTACGTTCGAAAAATTACAGACGAAACATCTCCACACGGCTGAGTTGGCCGAACCGTAATGAGTTGAATTATAGCGGCAAATAGGAATTAGGCCAGGTTACGTTGAGGCGAACATTGGACAATGCTATTGCATTTGTTTTTTTTTAATATTAGTTGCAATTGTTTCAGTTTGCTTGAACATTTGATTAGTCGTTGTTACATTTTGATTAATGGTTTATTTAATGCCATATAACATTTAGCTGGGCTTCATTTCTTTTTAACCGGTTTACAACAGTATAACACCATCCATTACACGGTGCTAACACTGGTGCGACGTGAGGATGCTCCCTAAAAACGTCCAGCCAAAATGTCGGAGATAAACCTCAACATGATGATGTGATCGGTAGCAACCGAATTGCCGTTATGCCATTCCCAACCTGACGTCTAGAGCTATTTTGATCTTTGAAGGTAGACATGATACCAACTAGATAAAGGCAATCGGCAACTCTTCCCCTATGAAGGCTCCTACCACGATGATATTCTAAACGGTCCAGGCCCGAGCGACCACGGACTTTGTGTACTGCTTCGCTACGGCGCCATCGAGGTTTACTAGAGTACTGCTCCAGCCGACACACTGACTATACTCGTTGTCGCTCCGCAGACGGAGAAACTTTTACTTGGCCGCGGATACCGATCGCCGACGCCAGGTAGAGAAACGAGTCGGGCGAGGAACCCAAAACCTCTTAAGTAAAGCACAGGCTCGCCGTAATACGCTGTTGTTAAGGTAACAACAAGAACTGGACGCATGCGCGCGCCATGTCTTGCGTTTTGCCGCAGCCGCCACAATAACTCAGCCCGGTTTGACGAGGCCCAACTTGATGCCGGCTTCGCTGCAGTTTCTTCGGGCTTTCTGATCCCCTACGCACCGCTCATCCTGCTCACAGCTACAAGCCCCCGCCCCAGACTCGGATAGCGGAATTTATGGGGTCTCGCTTCCAGTCCATCAAAACAGCGACAACCCGACACAATGTCTTGAACTTTTTGCCAGTGAGCCGACGGCGGTACGAGAAATGCACATTCAGGTGTCACTATCTGGCGCTGTAAATCTATGTGAAAAAGGAAAGGCGTTTAATACCGGCGTGTGCAAGTGTCGTGTCAGTCCTAGAGGGCGTCCCTGAGTGGACGACTTAAATTGACGAACGTGACATTCAGCGTTTGAAAAACTCTGCTCGTATGGCAAAGCGCTACGAACGCGCTTAGCATAACGTTGCCGCTTCACAGATCGGTTTAGAAAACCAGAACCGACCGAGCGCCTAAATAGCGTGGAATGGCTCGCAACATGATGTGGGTAGGACAATCTGAACTTTCAATTTTGAAGATATGCACATAGAGTAAACGTTGGTCGAAATAATCTGTGCGTTGTGTTTGAAAAAATCTGTACTTCCAAGTCGGTGTCACCACGTACACCAGAGACGTGTCTCGGGTAGGAGTCTTCACGAAATTCATCAAAGTTTTTGACAAAGAAGACATGTAATTAAGCATAGCCGAAGTACCTGTATAGCGGAGACAAGCACTGGACAACTTTATTGATTCAAAAAACTTATTCCAGAGGATCACTGTAAGCCTTCAACATTCCAGAAGCTTGTGTTATGAAATAGAAAAGCAAGCAAGGCTTACTTGTCAGACTTCGTACTTGCGGACCTTTTATAATAAATGGGTATCATTTTCTGACCAGTCAGACCTGTTCGACGTCAAAACGCTGCGTTAAACTGGAGACGGCTTTTGATGGTCCTCCAACCTTCGATAAAGTCGCCCTCGGAATCACGAGAATTCATGGCGCCAGACAGTGCTCTTGTGCTAGATGGTGCTTCTTTACCGAGCTTAAGCTATGGAGTTCAGCCCTTACGACACTCTGGAGAATGGCATTCCTTAGTTACACCCTCCTGCCAAAGATTGGGTTTACTAATCATAACAACAACTAGTTTTGACAACATATCGCCTTTTGCAACCTCCGACAAAAACTTTCGTTTGTCAGACAATCCGTAGGAAGTTCTTGTTATACGAGCGTACGCTTTAGGGCACTTTGTTGATCTAGTTAGTCATACATATCGTCAAGTGAGGCGTTGCGCCATTCAATGCCCCGCCTGGTGACATTAGTGTAGAAGCGATGCAGCTCCTGTTGAGCCAATGCAGACGTCTACATCATATGGCACACTTAAGGACAATAGGTTGTCAAAATACCGATTTTTGTGAAAGGCTGTATCAAAAAATTGTATTTAACAGGTAGCTTAGAAGCAAGCATCAGGTTGTGCAATGCAAAATCTGAATAGAGCCAATTGGATCTTCATAACCTCGTCACCTGAAATTGAGCCCTCGAGAAGTCATTTCGAGATTCGATCCAGGCGAATACCTGTTGTTGGTTGTATCATTAAACCCTAACAATCAACTGAAATAGCATGCACTGTGCACCAAAATTTCGTGCACTTACACAACAGCAAAGGTTTTAAGTTTGCACCTCCAACAACTTCTACCGCTTCTTCGCCCGATCACCCCGTGTACACGTAGGATTGCAAAACAAGGTCCCATCTGCAGTTTGTCGACCCTTGTTAGCACTTGCGTCTCATCATTATGAACGATACCAAAGCAGGCGGTTCTCTATGCTACAACGGTTTACAACGTGCGCATAGTACGATCCAAAGATACTTCTTACATGCCTGTCCCCTCTCTCATTTAGCCGATTGTTTCTATGGAGTCCAGCCCAATGTTCGGTCTTTCCCCAGCGCCGTCAAGTATCTAGCTAGCTAGAAGAGGCCAGAAACTCTAGTGGAGTTTCTGCTCCACCTCCACGGTATGGATTCACGTTCGGAGAGCGTTAAGCCCCGCCAGATCGAAGACAAGCCATAAACTGCACTCACCTCTCGTCGGAGGGCGCGTACACATACAAAAACACAGTCACACGCAGTAGAACAATGTAGATAAGTCTTATGCGACGAACGATCTGGTATAGCGCATACGGTTCCTACACGTCAGCCGACACGCGCCCTATCTCGGACGGATCGGGAAAGTCGATGAGTTCGATTTCGGCCGGAAGTTCAAAGACAACTACGAGGACAACCAAAACTTAAGTCGCTTACTCTGACGCGCGTCAACATCTGCTTACTGGCAGGTTATCTCGGCTTGTGTTATTCCGTTCCCTTGGACAACGAGCAGTTAGCTTCTATTGCGCATTGCTTGGGTGTGCGCCCGTCACAATTTTTTCTACTGAACTTGAGCTAGTGTCTGAGCGTAGAAAATCGTTCAACTGCCCCAGTCAATTGCGGCAATTTGTAAGTGTGCAAACTGTTGAAAAATACGAATAATCCTCAAGGGAAGATTTATTTGTAAAAAACATTTTGTGCAGATGCAATACGCGGATGTTAGCTGTGCAGGTTAAAGCCCTCTTTTCGTATTCTCGGAACCGCGCATAAGAAATGAACTCAATGTGCGAGAACGGGTTAAATTTCGAAGTGAACAACGACCAAGGTCAGTGCCACACAAAGCAAAACGTTTGCTTTATAAAAATATTTACTCATGGGCCAAGGTTACGGGATTATCGCTCAATTCTTTGCTCATGTGCACAAGTAAATCCAGCCTCTATATTCAAATTTACAGCAGTAAATTATCGAAACAAACCAACGTATAGCAAAGAAATAGACATTATTATGTAGCCTAAACTCTGTGTATAAAAGGCAGCATAGTTTATGCGTTGCCATGTGTCAGTGTCATATCTAAATAAAAGGCGTTGTAGTATACATGCTATCTGTGGGCATCATAGTCCAGTTTAGAGTTGAGTAGGTGTTCTGAATATTTGTTTCTGAATTTATTTTGCTGAAATATTTATCTGAAGCACGGGCAATAAATGCCTCGATTTACATGCGTTCGTCGAGATTCAGACCGGTGTCCTATTGAGAGTACCCCGTACTACTTTTACGCCATCCCACTGGATAAGCATTTTGTCATGCAGAGGAGTAACCACCGTAAACCGGCTGGAATATCGCTTTACTTTCGTTATGTTTCTTTGCTGATCGTGTACGTGTACCCTTAAACCTCTCAAATAGACGCAAAACGTCTACTGTTCGGCTTACCGATGACTTACGCCACATGTACCTCAAGCATGCAACGTGTGGCGGAAACAAATCCTACGTTTGCTGTTGTTTATTCAAACATTTGGCATAAAGTTGAACTAGACGCTTCAACTCAATCAATTAGCTTGCGGTGAGGAAAAATTCCAGAAGCTAAAAAGACAAAATGTCATCGGAGGGAATTGTCCCTTTGATAAATGAACGTTCCCATATGAAATTTAATTATATACACAATACGCGTTTATCATTTGTTCTAGGTTTATTCTATTTTATCAGGAACTTTCACACACGCTCTCACAAGTGAGCATTTCCATTTAGTAGAAGGACGATTTTATCCGACCTCTCTAGAAAGGCTTATTTTTTGTTGAAAAACCGAAGTTTTTGACCGAGTGCTCTTAATCAATTCCGAAGGCCACGTAACGAACTAACTGTTCGCATGAAGCTTCCTGATCATCTAAGTGAGGAAAAACGAGTGACATAGCCTATGGTAATACGGTATGAAATGTATCGCAATCAAGTTTACTATACGTACTCAAACCTCAGAAACAGTCTTTTCGTTCGTCGTGATCTACGGATAAATAACGTATCATAATTTTGCCTGACCTTTTTCGGGACAAAGCGATTTTCTTTTGTGAATCCGTATCTATTGAGTGCGCAATGCGAGCAACCAGCAGGAAGTGAATGTTCGCCACATAACAGTCTTGTAAGTTTATGAAGTACTCTGCAAGTTAGTTTGATTTGAGTTGTTTTTTTATGAAATTGTCAACGTTTAGATCCTGGTTTAAATAAATATAGGCAATTCTTCGAGCTTGTGACAGAGGGTTTACGTATTACTCTAACATTTGATGAAAATGTATCGCCAAAATTGTCACACTGAAGTATCGTGCCTTACAGATGTCCCTCACCAAAAATTAGTGAAAAACAGATGTGCTTTAATTAACATGCTCTCCTCTCTCGGAATATTGTAGCAATGGATTTCAGATCTATGCTCATGTCTATGACAACGTCTTTATTCATGAACGCAACACGACAAATTCGGTTTACAATCAACGTAAATTAGTTCCGATAAGACTGTTCCGTTTAACCAATGAGGTTAGCTCGACAAAACCGGAAACGTCCATGCGGTTTGACATTAGGGGGCATCTCGTTCGCATTGGGACCAAAAGGAGTATCGGATCACCGTATTCATCAGCTAGTTCCAGCACTGCCGTGTCCTATCTCGAACTAAAACTCTGCATTTTGCTCGTTTAATTGTCATCTTGTGAAAACACGCCCTTCGAAAGAATGTCATAGGAGAGCCAGTGTATGATCAGAGCCGTGACGCTAACAACATAGACGCTAATAACATAAAAACGCTAATAACATAGTTTTATTAAATACGAGTATGGAAACACAGCATCACTTGCTTTCGTTAGCGACCTTCGTCGTGGCTATTATTGTTGTTGTTGTGCTGTTGTTATTATTGTTGTTCTCCATATGCATTATCTACCTATCTACCTTCTGTCTTGTGCTGCCAAAAGGCAGAATCGTCGCTTCGTGACTTTACTGCTCAGCAGCACAGTTAATTCCTACTTACGACGCATATCGTAAGTAGGAATTAACTGTATTGACAAATTACGTATATGTGATATGTCTCGCTGAACGTTAGTCCAGAATATTCACGCCCTTTAGTCCAGGTCACGCAAATGGGGTTATTTACGAGAGTTTCGTTCAATTTCTTGACTGACAGGCGTTGTGTGCCCATAACAATCACGGACCTGTCCAAAGAAACATTTGTGCTGCCTGGAAATAGCGATCGAGCTAATGCTCCTATGTGACTCTCTGCTTTACGATCGCCACTGACATTTCTATTGGGCCAGGTCTGTGATGTCACTCTACACCTTAGTAGGTCGCCCCAGGCGATGTGCAACCCACGGCCCGTACCACCACACAGCAGGCGATTCTCGTTGCAATGTATTTCTAAAATAAATGCTGTAATCGGGTCTATCTGTCGGCAACAGACGGAATTCCGCAGGAATCGATCAGGGATCAATGAATACATTAGTTAACGAGAAACGCTCGCATGAGCTCCACCTAAGCGTTGGCTGCCTTGTCCCTGGCTACCGTTCCTCTAGCGTGTGTATGTTTAATGTGAACATTAGAAAAAACCATCGAATTAGGACCGATGCTGGTCGATTAGTCGGCCGGCCGCCCGTCCAAGCACTTTACCGCCATCACTTGTGGATATCGTAGCGGAATGTGGTTGCGCCAATGCGGTTGGTTTGTCGTCGCCGTTGTACTCGCCGTCGTTCTCGCAGCCTCCGTCGTGGCAGGCGCATCTCTAACGACATCGAATGAATCCACGAAACGGCACCAATCCCGTCACGCTGTCGGTTCGGGAACACGCGTTGGGACAATGTAGACGATAACCGGACAGCAACTACGCGAGGGACAGCGTTCGAGATTAATATACGAGGCGAGAGCGCCCCAGCGGTGCGCTCATCGCTGCCAGAGCTGTTTCTGGCGTTGCCGCCTCTTCTGTCGCTCCCGACCGACATCCGAACAGTTCGAGTAGTTCTGTCCAGTTTAGCTACGGGCTAGAAGCAGAGCTCGGTGCAGGAATCGCTGTGCTCGATGCCGTTGCAAGAGCCGCCACCCCGGCCATAGCTCACCGACGCCATCACCGGCTGATGGCGATTGTGATGCGGCCGTCGCGTTGGTGGTCAGCGGGTTGAAACTTGATACATTGTCAATCGCTAGTCAATGGATCGTGGTCTGTTCAAAAGGTCTCATGAGCACTTGATTACTCGCGGTTGTCGATTGGCATCCTCGGTGCCCTGCCAACTTGGGGGATATGATACCGCCAATAACAAGTACGTACAAGTATCTTGTCATCGGCGCTAATAAATGTGCTGGACTCGCGCCACGGGTCGGCAGATCTCGTTAGCTTGATAGGAGCACTCGTCGTCGTATGTGTGTCTGGCTGGTTGGCCTGTTCCATGCTCGTCCTTCTTTGCCACGATATAGCTATGCCATTGCAAAACAAGTGCTAAACTATGATAGCTGTGGCCTGTTTAGCTTGTGGAATACGTAACTAACGATCGTCGGGATAGTGGGTGCTAGCGCACGTATAAAAGCGGACTGCTAGAGGAATAGAAATGGCAGAATGGCGACAAAAGGTCAGCGTAGTAGAAAAACAAAAAAAAAGAGAGCGAGTTTGTGTCTGCTAACTACACGTCACGCGTTGGAACGGCATATAAGTAATTCTATTTTATTAGCCTAAAAAATATTTTTAGGGCTGACCGTCGGCCAACATTTAACGTCAACGGTAGCGCTTTCTGCATCACTTCATAAGACGGATCCCATATAAATGTAAATGTGCAACGGTGTAGATCGAACACGTATACTTTTCCGGTTTCCGGTTCCGTAGTCTTTTCCGGTTCCAAACCCATGCGAATACGCCAAACCATGGAGCTCGGTCAGCCTAAGTAAATTTAGCCTTAGTTAAGATGTAATGCTGGATTAATCATATCGACATAATTGACTAAATCGATGTTCAACGGTTGGTCATTAGTAGGATAAATTTGGTACTAAAACGATTTCCTCAGGCTCTTCTTGATTGTGGCCACCTGCAAGAAGAATAAAGCTACTCATCAAGCTCGGACTTCCCTCCATGCGATGAAATGCGGCTAAATAGAAAGGAAGCATGACCGACAAAATTTTTTTATGCCTCAACACATTTTTTAGAAATCGTGGTGGTATGCACACAGGATCATTAGTCGTTAAGATATCTCGAAAAAGCATAAAGTGCCCAAACATGTGCACTAGATGCTTCTTACAGGAATATGGATTAGGAGACCAACATTTAGCTGTGGTAAGTTCGTCATAAATATTGCAAGGACGCATGTGCAAGTTAACAATGGATCATTGACAGACCTTAAAGTTGGACTACCTCAAAAGGGAACTCTTCTAGCTTAAAAGTCGTTCTCAAAAAAACAATAGGAGCCTCATTGGTGCTCGTAATGTTCGCATTTTGTTTGGACTTTTGCAACACTAGAATTTTAAACGTGTTCAACCGTTTTCTGTGCGAGCGTCGGATGAAATGCGGCAATACCAGAAAAAACAGATAAAACATGAACAGGACGCCGAATTATGGATACGCACTAGTTACTCCCAATTGACAGGTACTGTACTAACACATGCATTATTTTAGTTTACTTTACTGTTGATCGTTAGATTAGTACTAAAGTTTTAAGACCATATATAAATAAGCTGGTATCGGCCCTAGTCACAAATTGCTACACGTGTAATCCCAAGCAACAAGAAACCCTATCAGTTCAAGTATACTAGAGAGCATTAAACGCAACCCTAGGTCATAAAACTTTTCTAATTTTATGACGTCGCTCATTCAACCGAATGGTCTCATACTGGCACATTATTATTCAAGTATATATATTTTCCTTAGGGCTGGGCATCAGCCAATATTTGACGTCCAGAAGTAGTAGCCTTTTTTGCATTACTTAGTAAGACGGACCTCACATAAATGTAAATGTGCACCGGCGGGGACCGAATCCGTGCACCTACATGCCTCCTCCGATCGCAAGGTACACACGAATGCACCAGACCACCGAGCTCGACATTTTTCAAGTATATACCAACAGAGCAATGAGCAACATTCAATAAATGGTAATGTTTTTTTGACGTAGGCATACCCGGCCATATCCGACAGTATTAAGCTAACGTACCTATGTATCACGAGCTCGCCGACCAACTCGTGGATGTACTTCAGTGCTCTCGACTATGCAGGTTGGTTTGCTTTCTACTTAAACGCCCCGATTTAACGCCATTGTATGGCACAATTCATCGACAAAAATTGTACGTCCAGCGTTGTCGGAAAATGGGTGCAAAAAACACATTGCGTACAAATGGACATAAGCTTTATCTAAAAAAATAACGCCGGTTTGCGAAAGTCGACGCAATTACTTCTGCTTGCTAAATTTCTACAATCTTCTTTGGCGTATTGTTGGGAACGATTATAATTATTTCTAACGTGTTTGAATCAATCTTCAAAGCATTTTAGAAACAACTATGTATGATTTTTAACTTGGATTCGTTTTAAAATAACACTCACACAACAGAGACTATGTGTGAATCATAATATTGATAATAATGCACTTGTTGGATTTTTATGCGAAAAAACGCTTGTTTTTGCGAGTATCTAAACCTTTACTGGCTTCAACGAGAGTGACGACTGGTTTGAAAAGCTCGTTCATTTGAAGCCCACTAATGGAGACGTGGATTTTCCTATTTGGCTTAAAGAAAAATCATTACGTAGTTAACAAATCTGTTGCGTATTGAAGAAATCGACACTGAATAGCACTGTAATCAAGTATAAAATGTCAGTTTAATATGTTTAGGCTAGAATTACCCGGCATAAACAGGCAGGCGTGCGTTTTCATACGAATACCCTGTAGAACCCTCATAGACGACGGTGAAGGCAATCGGTCGCAGTAGTCGACGCCATTGTTAGCTACAGCCAAGATCAAGTATAAGGTTAGTATTTGCATCTCATAAATACTGGTGCAGGCAACGCATCAGAATGAATGAGTACTAATATCCACACACACACACACGCATGCACACACGACAATATCATAACATCGAGTTACAATTCGATTACAGTGCAAAATGTGTAAACTAAAGCATCACCTCGTCTTATGAATCAACCGAACCTTTTCAATATCTGAAGTACAGTGTAATGCCCTCAGGGTGAAGAACTCAAGCATTCGTGGGTTGGACGTCCTACTACACCAACTACTTGAGAGCACGATACCTCGTCACGCCACTGTTGGCGTGGAGCAATAATCATATTGACGAGACTTTAAACATAGTTTGATACTCATTGAAACACTGTTCTTAAAGGATAGCGATATCCAGTCCGTAAACATTGCACAAACTTTTACAGCCGGTGTTAGATTTCTAATCTCATTGACTTTGTCCCTTCGAATCAAGATAAACATAGTTTCTTCACAAGTGTGTATAAATATATATATATATATATATATATAT
>MNPL01006494.1:0-10890 GCA_002081605.1 Tropilaelaps mercedesae | reverse complement strand
CCGCCGATTTGAAGAAAGCCTGAGTAAAATTGCGCTGCAAGTCAGTATTTGCTCTTAAAAATATCCTTCCGCGCCGTGGCGTCGATGACGGTGCCAGGAACCCTTTCCCATCAGCTTGCCCTTCTGTTCGCTTCTATTTCTTCTTCCGTCTTTTCGTCCGTACTTTTCGACCTACTCTGACACATTCTGTGCATCACATACGTTTCCCTGTATAGGGAAAACATCCTCTCTCTGTACCTGTACCTTCGCTGGAGATACTCCTTTCCCCGTTATTTCTAAAGCTCTCAGTTTTTCCTGGATATCTACTTCCCTTCCTTCACTTTCTTATTGCTTCAGCGTGTTCTCTCATTCTCCTCCGTTTTCCGCTTTTTCCCATCGTTCGGTGGCGCTTCTTTCCACTATCATTCACCTCCACTAGCTCTTGGTCTCGTTCCCGCTTCAATCGCTGGTGACTCCACTGCTTATTTCCCTCCCCCATTACTCAGATCTTTCTTAGTCCTCCCCTTATATTCTCTCTTCGCCTCATCTTTTCGCCATATTCTTTCCTTCGCCATTGTCGTCCACCAGCAGAGAGTAGGTTGGCCGTTCGTTTTCCCACTCGTTCGTTCCATTTAAAGACGAACGCCACCCAACACAGCACTAGATTGGACTACCCACCCCACGTAATCTCTTTCTGTTAGACTACCAAATTCTTTTAGTAGGAAAGCGAGGCTTCAAGTCTTACACACCTCGCCCTCTCTTCCGATACTGCCGACTCTCCTTTGCTCCCCCTGGCCTTTTTCCTCGCTTTTTCTCCTTTGCTGTCTTCGCCTTGAGAAAATTTTTTTCTACTTTCTGGATGTCTCTAGCTTGTTCAGTGCCTTAATAAATCTAGCCCGCGCTGACGGAGAAAGACGCGGAAGACTTAACCATTTCATTGTGTAAGCAGTAATCTGTTGCTACTAAGACTCTAACCTTAGGATACACTCGATTTTCATCATTCGCCGGACACGTAACTAACGCATAAACACTTACTCATATTATTTTACGCTGTAATTTGTATATGTATATATATAAATTGTACCTAACAAATTTACGCCATACCTTACCAACTGATTTCTTGGTAAATAGAAAAAAATTGCTCTTAACCTGTAGCACGTTAGAGCAATAATAATATGAGTGTCTGATTTTTTGCGCATATGAGCTTCTATAACTAATATAAAGCTAACAACCTAGCCTCAAGCTAGATTCGCTAAGCCTATGACAGAATATAAGTGTAACAAGAATTAACGATCACACACTGATGAAACCCTTAAAGCATACATTTTTGAGTGGTATGCAATAGCATTAGTAAGTTAGTTCCAAAAACATTTTAATATTCTATCTATTAACTCGATTTTATAACACGCTCACTTCTTGAGCCTTTTAAGGCACATGCATTTTAGGACAGAAAACATGCCTTTTTTCCTTATTATAGAAGAATCTTCATTGAAATGAGCCTTATTATCAGCTAGGACTTCACATATGTATTATGTACAATTTACAGTACATAAATCGTGTATCACATTTGGGTTTACTGTAATTGCGAGCATGGTCATACTGCTTTGAGCGTGGATTTTGCAAAAGGGAGGGAAATGTAAACAGTCTGCAAATAGCGAGCTCAATATCTGCTAACCTTACGATAAACATCATTCTGGGTAAATTTAACCGTTTAGAATAACTTGAAGGATTACTTATCCTAATTGTTTGCAATAATAGAACCAACTATGGCTACCGAGCCGGTTGTTTGTTTTCTTTTGTCTGGCAGGTGGGTGTACAACAAGTTCAACCATATGCTATCACGCGAGTAATTAGCGCTAATTTAAAATTATAAAGAATTCTGCAATGTATCCATCAACTGTTAACACTCTGTCAACATAGACATTTTCTAATAAATACGATGATTGTATGAAATACGCGCCCGAATGCTATTAAAAGTCGAGGTTATATATTCAGCTCTACATCAAATAGGTAAAAGAAAGAAAAAGTCTAATTTAACACCCAAATAGGCAGTAAAAAAAAATGGATTTTGTAAAATAAGCAAATAAGGTTTACATAATAGTAATTTGTATTGACGTAAAAGGCCGAAAGAGGAACCCTGCAAAAGAATTATGCTTGAAAAATTCATTGAATAATTTATTTATTAAGGGATTTACTTATAGAACACCTCAGAAAAATAGAATCGCATGTTTCTTATTGGGTATTATTATCTAGAAATATCTTATTATAACTTTCAATTATAGCAATGAATAAGTATAAATTCATTATAATTATAAGAAACGGTGTAAGTTTAGCGAACTGTATTCGTCAATGCTTTCTGGTACATAAGTGACATTCGTATAGAATTTGTTTTAACAAAATAAATATTTTGCTCCGGGAGTTCTTTGTCATTGTTTTTCATGTATACAAGAATGGCCATGATACTGCAAAAGAGAATGCGGATCTCCGTAAATCCGCAGGTAAAAAAATAAGTAAAAAAATCATCCAAGTTAAGCTGGTCTTCTCTTGTTCCTATCAAAAGACCCAGCAAGCTGTTGCCCTTCACTGCGGCTGCCGTCGTCTAAACAGGAAGGCAATGGCAAAGACACGCATTTTTTCAGTTGCATTCCTTTTCCGTAGTTCTGGTGGCTTTGCTTTAGTGCTCTGGAGCTTTCCGAAGGATGAGCGGAACGACGGACTTAAAATACTGGTGGTTATGCTCAGCCCAAAAAAACACATGAAACCCTGTTTTCAAACCATCTTCTGACACTTCGGACACACGTTTGTCAGCACTGTTGCTTAGGAACGCAAATAAATAACAAGACAAATATATCACGAAAAAGTACTCATGCGGTACATGTTTTATCACTTTTTCGAGTAAACGAGGCGTTATATTGCTGTTCAGGAAATACTTGCGGGCGGATATGTATTCATTTTAACACGAAACCAAAGAGAATTGAGTACTATTTCGTATTTACACATGTAGAAATTCATAAAAGCTGTCACTACTCACAATATGTAAAGGAGGTCACTTAAACAAATGCGTATTAAATCAGCCATACAACAAAAAATATGTGAAAATTTAAACCACAAGCTACCGTATAGTTTAAATCTTGGATGCTCTTTTGTCAATTCTATAGAATTTTACAACATGATAAGGCAAATATTTTGATCATGATACACACTGATATATTTTTATACCATCTCTATGGTATTGTTTTCGTTGCACATTTTTTGGCAAAATGCTAACACTTCCTTGAACAGCTATGTAAATTTGCAAATTGCGCCCGTTCTTTATCTATGTTTTACAAGTTTGTATAATTTTTCGCGTAATTCTCCCCCACCCCGTTTTGTAGTGCCTAGTTTTCGAGAGTAATTTTCGAGGTGCCCAGCAACAGCCTCAGTGCTAAGCAAGCTTTCTGAGTATTTGACGTTCTGCTAAGGTATAGTTGGCCTATCTTTAGTATCGATATCGGTATCGACGGTGTATCACCTTCTGCCTCACGTTCACCCTTGAGACTTATAAAGGACAGCTGCCAACGGTTGCAAAAACATCTGTGCAAAAACATCTACATACACATTCTATGACAAAGTCGCGGTGATGCCCTTCGTCGTTTCTCACTGCTCATCTTCTTAGCCGTTTCTTGACATTGCGGTCTCTAACCATCTCTTCAATAGCACACTAGCTTGACTCACACCGTATGCTGCCGCACTGTGGTGTCGATCCTGAATGCCTACTACGGTGAGCGGCACACAATATATGTGGCTTAGGGATGGCTACCAGTTAGTGGGGGTTGCAGTAGAAAATGGTGGTAACAATTTTGATATATTGGCGTCTATTGTTATGTCAGGGTGTTTGTGACTCGCGACGGCAGACAGGCAGGTTCTACATATTTCCAGTGAAGAGGATAAAAATTCTAATAGACGATCCGAAGTGAACAGAAGGCTATATAACAGTGGGGACCTCCAACATGAGCTAACAAGTCGTAAGCTGATGCACAGGCGAGAGACGGGTCTAAAAGGAGAAGCTTTAGGGTGAGCCTTTCAAAAGTCGAAGTTCAATCAAGGAAGTTCTGCATCGCAGTTATGCGGTGGCCAACTCGCTTCATCTTGCTTCGGCTGTCCTTTCGGACAAACTTTCGTGCATACAGCCATCTTTCTACTTTTGGTTCCTGAGCCGATAATCTACCGCTAGTCTAATCTACCTCCCGAGAGCAGCGGTAAATACAAGGTCTCTTCCACCAAACAATTCAGTAGAGCAGCTTTATTAAGAAACAAAATTCACCGGCCCGTTTCCAATAGAATCGTTTTAGACCAGTACAATTTAGCGATTGCCTAGTGTCGTTGTTCATAAGTTTTCCTTCGATCCAAATAAGCATTTTTGCTGAACCGGGTGAACAGCGTGAAACATGACAATAGTATACATGCTTGCAGGGCTTAGGAGCTTACCGACAAAAATGATAAAAATTAGGTTCTAATAATTATCGTAATAACATTTTCGTGAGCAAAATCAATAGCTATCCGGAAAGACTTTTTATAAGTAAAAAGATCATTAGTCACATTTCACTATTACTTGCAGATATTTTCATAATAGGGGTGTACAACGATCATTATCAGACTCACCTCAATATATGCAACGATTAGTAAGCTAAGTACAATTTTGTCTGGTAGATACTTTTTTTTTGAGGGCTGACCATCAGCCAACATTTATATGGTAGATACTAAATTTGAGTAAAGTTTCTTTTTGTACATTGCTTTGACTGGTTTTATGTAGCATTGTGTAAAAAATGAGAAGCTCGTTTCTATCCTGTTTTACTATAAAGAGAAATGTCAAGCTGGCAGGCATAACTAAAATTGAACCCGCGAACAATTGGGTTTCAGACTAGGCTCCAAATAAACGATATTAGACGGGTCATGCTGCACGCCAATCTACTGAGCAAGGAACACCGCTAAAGGGCTCGTTTGCGATCTATTTCGCATGTCTTTTAAACACATTCCTTGGTCTTAAGCTTTCTCTAAAATTTTTTTCCTTTTTCCCTAGGGCAGAGAGACCCTATCTTGAAGATGTCCTTAACTTGGATGACCACGACCGCTGTCTCCAGCGAAGCAGCATCGAAATTGGTTGGCCGTTCGAGAAAACCCGTCGTGCAGGAAATACATTGCAGAAGGCAAGGCAGACCGACAGACAGACTGAGTCGAGTTCCGGAAATCCATGGTTGCATCCTTCTGAGGCATCGTAAGTGGACCTGGGACGAAGCAACTTTTACTCGCCCTATTTTCCCTAACGGTTTTGGATCTGATCGGCGATCGGCGCTGATTGTTTGGCGGTGCTGCACATGTTTTATAAATCGTCACGAATCGCTCCGGAAACGAGCATTTTATGCACGTCGTTGTTGTCGACCATCGGCCGACTCTCCGTTCTGCTCAGTCCTCCGACTATCAGACGTTAGGCAGAGGACTAAACCTCTCGCCCACTGTACAGCCTGCTCCCTCCTAAGTAAGGTTCACTCGTGCTCTTCTAGTCAATACGTCGTACGTATTCATTCGCCGCAAAGGGCGCATAAGGCGAATTCAGTCCCAAAGCATGCCAAGAGAGCACGTATCTTCACTAAGACGACCACAAGGTACTACAATACTACAAGGCAGCAAATTCCTTGTACTTTCTCGATGTTTACAACTTATTATTCTTCTTACATATAGGTAATAAAAAGTATAAGCTCACCTTTATTTTTAGCAATGTGGATCACCAGAATATGCACACCCAAGGTTTTTGAGCGGCCAGAATTGGATTCGATTCACTACTACACTTTGATCTTAGCCAAAAGGCAAGATCCCCAAGAAGCCCCTCTCTACTCACGCTAATCCCATAACCTTTTTTAATGAGCTATATTGAACGTGTCTTTTGGTGGACTGGTTGAACTTTCTCCAAAAGATTTATGTGAGAGCATATAATTGCAATTTCAACCATTTGTGATTTTTGGGGATGTGGCGGCAATATGCCGGCTTTGTTTTCAACAAACGTCACATGAATATGGCTATTCTTTAGAGCAAATGCGACATTACTTGTTGTCTTGGAGGCGAGACGTAGGTGCACGGGTTCGATCCCAGTCGTTGCACGTTTATATTCGTGAAGTTCATCTTACAAAGCACTGGGAAAGTGGTACCATAAACGTTCAACTTTGGCTGATGGTCAGCCCTGAAAACAGATTTTGTCTAGGCTTCCGCCTTCTGCCCTGCGAGCCATGTTAGTGTCATTTAAAAATCCATCGCTCCATTCACATTGGTAAATAAAATTTCGTTCAGGTCACTCGGTTGCTGAGATGCTTAGGTTGCGAGGTATAGGATGTACGTGATTGAAATTCTGTATTTAAAGCATAATTAATACTAGATGCAAGCACCAGTGACAATCCAGCACAAATTTGAATGTGGCCAGCGGCGCATCCTACACAGTACCGTATGCCAGTTATATACAAGATATAAACTGTATCAGATAAAACCATTCACACTAAATACAATTATTGGTAAGAAAGAACAACCACGATAGATAAAATAAACCTTAGTTGTCGATTTAACTGTATGAGTATAATCAAAATCACTAATGTTATCTTTAGCACATCTCCAGAACAAACAAGACCAATGGTTTACTGATTCTACTGAATGTGCGATCGTAAAAAAGTAATCATCGTTCTTTCAAGAGCTATATATACTATATATTTCTGAAATACAATGTCAGTATGTTTATCTGTATTAAAATGTTATGACGCGTGTCGCAACTCATTAAAACAAATGCGACACGATTCAGACAAATCACTCTTAGTGGACGTGGTGCTTGTTCCTGGTCGTTTATTACAAACTAAATGGTCGACAAAAGTATGTCCAAAAGAGAAGCAACCAAGGCATTAAGTGACGATAAAAGCAGGAATCCATGAATATACGGGAACAACAAGAACGTGCACGTCTTTAAGATAAATGGGAAACAGCCTGAAACAACGCAAGTTCAAAGACAACGCAACTCGTGCAGCTGCCGTCGTAGTGTGGTGATGGCTGCGATCTTAATATTAGGTTTCTCAATAGACAAAAGAGCGGAGACGGGAGGCGAGAGTGGAAGTTCAAAGCACATTACAGGATAAAGCTACGGAGAGCCGAACCTCATATTTGAATACGAAGCAGTTAATCCCTGTTGCTAATAAAGCATAATTGCTACTACTGTTTGTTGCACTGTTTGTCGTTCAGCCAGTACAATTTGGCATTCCTGATGATTTCGTTCGGCACTACAATTTCATATGGAGCATAGCAAGAATTCAATATTGCCTTTAACTCATGAAGAGGCGTGTATCATCAAATTATACCAATCGCTACATGACCCAACCAGAAGCCAAAATATCTACAAGTATATTTTCTTGAACCCTAAAACAGATTTAGCTGCTGGCCCTGGCTCTTTAGGACACTACTGGATAGTCAGCGACGTGTAATAGTCATATTGTATACGGCGCTGCCACAAAGTAATCCATAATAGAACAAACAAGAAGCGCCTAGTTAACTTGCCCGGGCGACGGATCATCGACTCGACCTGATCCTTGCAATAAGAACACCCGGAACGGCACAATTTACCCCAGGTTAACGAGCTAACAGATATGAATGAGGATTTCGCGACTCAAGTCATAGCGTCTAGACACATTGTGATAATTAGATTTCAAATAATTTTTGACTTCAGTGAGCATACAAAACTCTGCAGTATATTCTGTTCTTCTTGGCGAGTGGAGCAGACACGCCTCGAGCCTTCGCTACCCAGCTAGATGAAAATGTAAGTGATGCCGTAAGCAGAAGTGCCTTAGTATGCTGTATAAATACAATCTGTCCTGTTTATTCTAGTGCACGGATGTTTCATGCTGCTATCATTTTGAACGTTTTAAATAGTACCTATGATTCAAGCAAAGCTTACGAAAAGTACTGTTATTATTATAAAATGGCTGTGTACTGGCGGCTTCTCAAGGTTGTGAGGCTTTTCAAAGCCCAAAGTTAACAGCTTAAAAATGAAGTTCGAAATTATAATCCTGGATTTAAGTGGACAATTTGCTAAGGCTTCCATTAGACGTAACACCATACTTGGGCGGCAGCTAAATCAGTCACCAACTGAGAACCTTTTTGCTGAAGATACATTTGTGTTTAGAGCTACACTATGCCCATACAGAAAAAATAACTTTCTAAGTGGTTCATTGTACATAGTAATCTTTTTATTGTATAACATTATACACGTTTTCTGCTCTAATAATATAGCTGGACCAGAGAAAGAACTTTATTGTAGCCTGGTGTATTTACCATTTGATTAGCGAATTTTACACCATGCTTTGGCTTCCGAAAACTAAAAAGAAATAATGATTTTCGGAAGATGTCGGGAACGTATCGATATAATGTACGACGGAAGAACAGAGAAATTTACGCACAGACATATTACATAAGTGAAATCACTAGCTGGCAAAATGATGCGTAGTTGTCGATGCAACCACTGAGCATTACTGTGCAAAGGTCGACTTCTAGCAAACGGGAAAATCCGATCAAGCCCCAGTGGGCCCCAAGCCGCTCCAAAATATTTCCGCAACCCTATAATTAGCCTTTAGCGCGCAAAAAAGCTTGTCTTTGTAAGATGGAGGCTTTTCCGAACATCCTTCGAGTATATCGCTTCCAGTGCCCATTCCTTTTTTGTCATACACCTTCATTAGTGGAATAAATTACAACAAATGCAACTTCACGCCCCAATATATGGGACCAAAGACAATATAGGCTGTAGCGGATGTCGTTTAAAAAGCTCATCTTTTGTGAATATAAAAACCATAAAGCACGTTTTCGTAAAAAGCGCGACTATAGAAAAAATTGACGATATCACACCGCGTTGCAGTGTCTATATTTGAAACAAGTTCAATTCCATACATCCAGTTTGTCATTTTATTATAACCAGAGATATTTAAGAAATGTGCTATAAAAATGTGTTCCTAACTGAAAAATATAACAATACCTACCAACTCATTAGCAATTATTGCAACTTACACTAAGCAGTTTTACGCTAGTGTAAATTGCGGAAAGTAAAGGCGATCAACTGAGATGCTTATGCTATAAACCCTGCCCTAACAAAGTACTGCTTCAATAGAAAAGAATATAGGAATGGAATATATATTACAGCAAATGTGCAAACATATAAACACACTTTAAATAAAGACAACTTTGTTACTAGGTCAGCTGTGACAGTTATGCACAGGCAAATATTTGCAAACTATTTTCAAATTGTTACCCGCCTCAAATATGTTGGCGCTGTAACACTATATCCGAGAAATAAAATATATTCATAGTTGTTTGTAAATAACAAATACTGCATGGTCATTGGCAACTTATTCCAGTGATTTGCATTGTGTTGCAGGTTTTAGTTAATCAAGCAAACGTATCAATGTATTAAGCCGAAGATCCCTAAATCGGTTCAACGATAGCTGGTGAATCTTTTGGTAATCGTTGTTCTCTTATAAAGAATCCAGTTATAAGTATTCGCTGTAAAAATATTAAACCATTTAGATCCGCGTAACTCTAACCTGAAACACCATTCCATTTGTGGCCCGTCACCCGCATCTATTGCACACAAAACTCCTAAGGTTCTTGACCGAGGGTTCCGAGGTCCTGAAACCGGTTGCTTTGCTAGAATGTGAAGTTAGGATTTGGAATACAACTTTTATACCATTTTCCAATAAAAACGTTAGATAAATATTAAAAGAGAAAAACGTTAAAAACGATAAATAGAAAGACGAGCTTATTGGTACAACAGAATATGTGTAATTTTGATACCTAGTAGCAATTGGACCACAATGTGTTACGAAGTATACGAAGTATACGTTTTTTAAACAAAATAGTCTAGCGGACTCCTATAGTATGTCGATCACCCTGCAGAATATTGGGAAGTGACTCATTAAGTTCCTCGTTACAATATTGGTTCTATCTATCGGTTTGACCCTGTGCGAGTCGAATTTACCAAAAACATGAACAACCAAACATGAACAGCCCATAATCCGGGTTCAGCAAAAAGTTAAGGTCGTTTATGTGTGTATTATGTACTGTAACGTGCCCTAGCCCGATCTCTGTTTTCCTACCATGCTAGCCTCTCTTGACACCCCCTCTTGTAGCTCTGCGGTGGGCCGAGAAGAAGGAAGGCTTTGCACCTTGGTAATCTACCAACCAATCTTTTTCGTAAGCTTTCTGTCTCTTTCTTTTCGTGGCACTAAATAATACCTGAAAGTTGCTTTGCTTACCACTGATGAGCTGTATACGGCCCGCACAATCTTTTTGTCTTTGGACTTGTTGTCATAACGTGCACATATGAGAAAAAGCTGTTGGCTCTGTTGCCTATCTCGATTCGTTCGACAAGGTCCTTTAGTCCGCCCTCAATAACATAATAATAATAATAATTTCCCTTGCCCCAACGTTCACTTCGATATTTCTGTTCCGTTTCCTGTATAGTCCCGCTTTCACTCGCAGTTTTAGAGAGATTTCCTTAGTTGTTAGTGCTTCCACAAGTGAACGAAACCGGCTCCACTCTGATAAGATTATGCTTCGAACACTCTTTACGACCCTAAAATAAACTATTGCTTTTCTTGTAACGGAACAGCAAAATAATCAAACAGCACAATAATCGCCTTCAAAGAGAGATATCTACGGTGCAATTGAAAAAATCCTGCTGATTTAGATGGGGTTAATTCATACATGGTATTTGAGGACCTGGAAGGAGAAATAACGAAAAAGGTGCCGTCCGTACTCTACCATCACCACATTTCATAACCAGTGTACAAAAACATATTTTATTTTTAAACATATAAAACATATATATATATATATATATATATATATATATATATA
>MNPL01006491.1:29804-46977 GCA_002081605.1 Tropilaelaps mercedesae | reverse complement strand
AGTAATGCAAAACTGCTACCGTGGACGTTAAATGTTGGCTGATGGTCAGCTTTAAAAAAAATATTTAGATCCTAAGCCCCCTATCCTACGCCGCGATGCGCATACGACGCTATCAGTGCCTTGCTAACGTACGAGGAGGCCATGGGCAGTAGCAGCTTATGTGGCTAGGCGTTTTTTTTTATCAACAGCCGATTAGTCACTCTCAAACATGATGACGAACCTCATAACACCCTGTCTACCAAACCACCTGCGTATGGTCAACCGTTGCCGCTGACTAAAACAATAATCCCCTGCTGTTTCACGAGAACCGCTGCAATTACCGCTCCTGAAAGGCATCATTGAACACCTAGCCTACCAGGAGCTACTGGAGGGATGCATGCGCACGTCGTGTCGACCATCTAACAGCCAGCGACTGACACCGACGGAACGGGGAACGCCTGTGATTAAGCGTCTGGTGTAGGACAAGTGCCATTGTCCGCACTCGGTTCACGACGCCGACATAACAACCTCTCGATTCGACACGAACGTGTATTCTCAAGGGGACATTTTCAATTTTCGCCGCTTGACTAACCCTTCGTCTCCCATCCAGACCTCGATCTTCGGGTATATGCTCACAATCGGGGTTCGGAAGAACGACCCTGCTATCGGCCATTTTAGAACGCTTTCGATCTACCTGACTCCTGCGAGGCTCGTATCGCATCACTTTCAATCCATTCCTGAGCTGGGTTCAAGCCCACCTGCTAGGACAACCTTCAATCGATGAGATTTCAGCGTTAAGCGCGTTAAGCACAAAAACCCTCGCAGCGATGTCATCGCTAAGGAAAGAAGCACACATTTTCGTTCGCAGCCAACGGAAGCTAATTTTGTTCATATGATCTGTCGCTGGTGGTACATGGATGCAGTCCATCGTTGCGTTTAAGCATAGAATTTGCGTACCTTAGAAAAAGCACAATACTTGTTGCCAGTAGAGCACGACAAGTGGTAATTACGTTTCGTTGAGAATTTCATTTGTTCTCGAATGTTATTGATTTTCAGTGGTAACAAGTGAAACGCTGTTTTAGCAAAGCAGGAAATTTGGTCGCACTTGGAGAAAAACGGAAACGATCAAAATTAGCACGACATACAGCTTTTAGCAGACCCGTAATGGCATAGACACATCAAACTGGCTGCGAGAATGCACAGTTGACTTGGACCATTGATCTCGTTTTCTACCACCGCTCTGCTATCTGTTTTTGCATCTTTATAAACAAGTGTCAAGTATGTGCATTCGTGCAGACATGCAACATGTTCGTTATTGAAACGACAGGAATTCAATGTGCGAGCAAAATACCAGAAGACTTTGTTTGCCGAAATCGATGACCGCGGCAGGGTCGAGCGCGGAAGTTAAAACCGCCGCGCTCATTACCGGCGGCGTTTTCGAATGGACAAGTCCGGTAGAGGATGTAGTTGGGACAGAATGGCTTGATGACTTGAGCACATCATACAACGCAAACCCTCTGGTGCAGCTTCCGAGGGACCTTGCGAAACCCGTCCTTGTTTGGGTTTGCACAGGCCGCATAAACGACCGCAACTCTCGTCTCGTACATCAGCAATCAAGTTAGAATATCTAAGTGGCCGAGTGTCTCGCCGATATTTACTGAGTGAGTTTGTTCGATATTCAAAGCACCCCCAAAAACTACACGAAATGGTTCCAACATATACCCCGGACGAGAAGATACTTATTAATTCTTCAAAAGACGACGCATGATACGACATTGGTGAGCCGACTTAAGATCGCGTGAACTCAAAATTGGTTCTTCCGGCTTGAATCGCCGGCAACCACAGAGTGTACGTTATTTGCTAGGCTCAGCGTTTTGCCATGCAGCATGAGCTCATCGTTACAGGAAAGGCATAGCCTTCGGGTACATGCGGTCCTTTTAGTTCCTTTGGCCTTGTGTCTGCTTCAAAGCCGCCCTCCACCCATTTCTTCTGTCTGTGAGTCATAGAGATCATGAGCCAGCAGCTACTTGCCGAAGATTTAGCGGAAGGTAGCATTACGAAGATGGAGTTAGTAAATTACAAGGGTCGAATAACATTAATACCGTTGTTCCAATCGTCAAGTAATTGATTCATTTGAATAGGCATACTTTCAAATACATGAAGAAGGGTCAAAACGCGAAGTCGGGGCACGTCGCGGGGAGGTCAGGGGTTATTCCAAGCGCTTAATTGGTAGATGTTTGCGTTGGAAGAAACAGGCTTTGTGCACAGGAAGACTAAAACGGTTCGAGTTACGTGGGTGGCGTGCAAGGCAATAGTTTAATCGTAGATAATTGTTTGGTGAATTACTGTAAACGACCAGCTATGAGCAATGTACTAGTGGTCAATTATGCAACGGGCACGCTATTAGCTGCTATTTGAGTTGCTTTGAATAATTACTGGCACAACCATCTAAAAGGCCAACACACTGGATCATCCATTGTAAGCGAAGGAAGGAGAGGGGAGCTATAACGCGGTGCTAAATAATTGCTCTGGTAACTTCTACAGATCCCGATATTTCTGTATACTACTTCTATTCTTCAGATAGAAGTGTATATGCTTCTATAATTTCTGGCAAAATGCAATGAAATATTACTTGTGTACGTGACACCATTATATAAGTAAAGTGCACTTAAGCCCATATGTAGCACAGAGTTCTTAGGAAAACACCAGGGCGCATAAATGCGCGTAAATTTCGTCCCTTAATCCGCCGACCACATTGCGTTTACTAGGAGGCAAGCCCCAGGAGGGCAAGCCATTAGGCACAAGCAATTTATTTTCAACTGGTTCGAACCAGCCCCGTTTCAAACAAAAATCACCGAAAGTGATTTCTAGTGGCTTTTCATGTGAACAAACAGCAGCCAGATGCAATACAGTCTAACTAAGGCACACAAGTTGTCATACTAGTTTTTCGCCCGTATGAGACTGTTTAGCAGATGGACACAAAAAGAAGGACAGCAGAAGCAGTGGAAGCGTTTTTTGGTCTTAGAAGACAAAGGGAGACATAGTGGATATTCTTCTGACTCAGATAACAGACCTATTCGACGGTTCGTGTGACAACCACAGAGACAATGGACACTGAACAAAAAGCCAGACAAGGAATCATGTTGCGTTTACGGATAGGATGTCTTCTCCTGTCGAAAACACTATAAGAGTGTCTCATAGCAGCTCCTGATAGAAGAATACACCCACAAGATCAGGTGAGGAGCATTAAGGAATCATTGATGACCAACCAATAAAATGGCCAGCGTCATCCCCCCCGGCACTAGCCGTCAGGCGATATGCCCTTAATAACAGATTCGTATAGGAAGGTTTTTATTCGATGAGTTGCATGGCACTCTGTTAAAGCAGCTACCCCCAGCCAGCTACTATCGAAAACGAATCAACGTCCCGATGGACTTGATCCCGTTCTTCCCCTGCGGACGGCTGAGAGCGAACGTCCTCGGAAAAAGACGAGGACGCGGAACGAATGGAGGCGATAAGTGGAATCGAGGGGCCATTGCTGACCTGAACAGCCCCTCTTGGTTCACTGCCCAATCATTGGTAGAGCCACAGAGATGACAGTCAATAAAGAGCAGCCAAATCAGTGGAAAAATCCCTGCCGAGAAGAGAACCTTTGGCGTAAACGAATTAGGCAGAAACGAATCGCATTGTTGGCGCGCACGTTCTTGAAAACAGCTTTGTTCAATTCGCGGTTTCAAATAGTTACAACACATCTGCATGCACTCGCTACTACACAACCAGCATCCGAAGTTCTTAGTATGCTTTATTGCATGTTTTTGTAGTCGTACTAAG
Organism: Tropilaelaps mercedesae; assembly: GCA_002081605.1. Classification (NCBI taxonomy): domain Eukaryota; kingdom Metazoa; phylum Arthropoda; class Arachnida; order Mesostigmata; family Laelapidae; genus Tropilaelaps; species Tropilaelaps mercedesae. The sequence goes on along the minus strand of MNPL01006491.1, from coordinate 43,167 downwards.
TTGGAAGCTTTCCGCATAGAACAGTAAAAATTCATAAACCCGGCCGTACTGTAAGTGTGACCAAATATATTAATAGAACGAATCCGTGATGTTAGTGAATACGTTTTTCCGGCTGTTTGTTAGCTTTTCCCCGTTATGGCGAGCATCGCCCCCCGCTATTTCTTCAGCACATATAGAGCGCAGCCTTCTTGCAGCACCGTCGAAAAGTCTCACTAAATATTGTCCGTCGAAGAACTAATTAGGTCCATTGCTGCTTAAGTTTACGGCCGGCGGTCAATTTCTGCAGGTCATATGAGTCATCTATTTAAAATCAGTCTTCAATTCCTAGCATCATCCTGGGCTCTAAAAGCAAGAATAGCAGGAAACAGAACTACCTGAACATTTAACAGGTTGTTCCCCATAACCTAGAAATTTATTCCTAGCCACAGTACACTCTAAAGTGTCACGGTGATGATATCAAACCTCTGCCGGTGTTTGTAGGCCGCAAGAAAATCTCAATTCCTCTTATGGAACAAGCAGAGCCACCAAAGGAGGAACAAAATACCCTTGCGAACCGCTTCTAATAATAGATTTAAAAAAAAATGGCTTTATTATTGCCAACTCATGCCGTTCCCTTGTCGAAACTAAACATCTCGTGGCGATGGACGGCGACGACTGCTTTTGACTGGATCGCCTCACTACTCGTATACAGGCCTAGTTGGGTTAGTTGCAGTAGATCGTTCTTCTGCTCGCGTTCTCTCAGGGCCACACCGTGTAAAACATACACCGAAGAGTCTTTCAGTTTCCCTCACGGTCCCTGAGGTGCACGATCTAATGCGAGTAAAACCTACCACTATCCTGAAGTGCAATACCAGTGGTCCTTAACCATCTACTGAGTTATCTAGCTACACATTGGCTGTTTCCCGCATTGCTGCACTCCGGAGGGCATTTACATTCCTTGTCCCTTACTCGGCAATGTTGTTGGACTCGGTAAGTACCGCAGCCTCCTACCTCATCTGTGGCTTTAGCAAAAGGTCACTTCTTGCAACGTGACCTCATCTGTTGGCCTTGAGTGAGCAGGCTAAATATATCTATAATGTGTGCGTGGGTATGAAAAAACCCTGCGTTCTATAGGACCATTGCACTTTTCTCTCTCTTACACTCACTCTTGCACTTGACAGGTTTCTAAGGTTGTTTGTGGTGATGATGGTGATAATCGCAGCGGTGATGGTGCGGGTGGCAATGGCTCCAATGGAACCGAGCAGGGTTCGCAACGTTAATGTAATATATCGCCCACCGAACAACTGGGGTGGCGCTTCCACTATGGCCGACGTTGTCTCCCCCTCCACTTCTGATATGTCCATCGCTCCATAAGGCCTGAACGTCCCCGGTCGCTACGGCGATGCCGATAACGAGCACGTAGCCACATGACCGAGATTTGAAGCCATAATAAAGCCAACGAGGTGGAGACGATGTCGGTGTCGTAGGCGGCCCCCACGACAGCGACCCTTTTGGCGACCGTTTAATGTCCTCTGAAATTGTCGAGCTGACGCTCAAACGAAACAAAGCGGCGAACGTGAAAGAAATTTTAGCATCTGGGTTTGGGATTGAGGCCAAGGATTCGCTTGAGTTCGGTTCGTTTTCATTGACAACTGAACACACCAGCGTCTTCACGAAAAGCAAAACAGGGAAAAACACCGACAGATAAGTAGGTTTATTCTACGTTGTTCTCGGAAATCGAGCCGATAATAGAGGGACTTTCGATTTTGGTGAGGGACCGTTTTTGCAACGAACAAACTCAGACAAGTGCGAGAGAGCGCCAAACAGAGAACGACCACCGCTGAATGTAATCTGCGGTTTAGGGAAGGCTACAAAATTCACCGAGCGTCACAATAATGGGTGCCGATACAATCTTAACAAGAGCTCGTGGCAGCATCTAGAGTAATATGCATCACTGTCGAGCCTCACTGAAAGCCAGTGATGTTGTTTACGTCTAGCTGCAACGTCTGCATTCCTCCCTGGTGTCTCGCAGCAGATAGTGGCTGCTTTATGTTCGTCGTGTCCTTGATGGGACATTGTATGCACTACCCATTTTAAACTTTGTATTCGAATTACGTGTAAGGTTTCACATGGAGCACGGGTCAGCTTGTGCAACGACAGCCTGAAATTACAAGGCTTGCTTCAGAGCAGCGAGGCAAGGCAGGGAGCAGTAATGCCTTCCGGGTCAAGAAAGAAATATACCAATGGCCTCACATTTTAGCGTTATAAAATGGATTGAGCTTTATGCGTCACAACATTAGAAAGTGAGCTTCGTAATTTTTCTGTCGATGTCCTTATTAACACATAGATCTCCCCTACAATTTAGTGCATGTCGTACGAAGCAAAATCGCATTCTTCAATGCAAACGTAGCTCACAATATCAGGATAAATATAGGATCAGGATACCCTATGAACCGTCCCTACGCAACAGTAAGTGGTATCGTGTGTATTGAACACCTTCTGACAGGATAGACAACGACAGACACGTCAGCGAGATAATTCAGACGTTACGTCAGGACCGTGTCATGCGGAGAACATACGGGCATATTGGACAACGACCGTTGTCTCCACACAGACTTCGGGCTATACAAAGGCCTTCCGAAGAGGTTTGTGTCACTCGAGTTTTACGCAGCCGAAGGACGCTTGGCCGGCGTGCAGATTGTGTGCGAGACATAGGGAGCCTGGCTGGTCAGCGAGAGCCATGAAGAAAAAAACTATATGAACGGAGCGGAAGGCGGGGCTGGAGCGGGGTCAAATAATGGACACTCCTTGGGACCAAACGAACCGGAAGGCCGAACAGCCGAAATATCGTCCTTGAAAACAAATTTTACAGGGCAGAGCAAGGGAAGATGGCAGAAGTGCTGGCAAACGAAAAGGCAGAAAGGAGGCGATACTGACATTGTACAGGCGCACAAAATCGTTCAGAGCCTAATGTAGCATTGCAATCGAAATATCATCGTAGCCATGTCGCGATAGGGGGACAGCAGGGTATATCAAAATCGGCCGGTTGGCCGCATGAGATAGAAAGTAATAGAACGACCTTTAAGGATCGGTGCAGAAAATTTATAGATTCGGAAAGAGGATTATTTAGACGACAGAAAAACCGAGAAGAGGCAACAGCTAAAAAGGTTACCTTCTATTCTAAAATCAAACGAACACACGGGTGTCTGTAATGAAAGTGCATAGATGCATAGATACGTTGCGGAGAGGCTTGCAGCCTTCTCGCAATCCGAATTTCCTCCACCCTTGAACATACATAATATTAGCCAAGAGCGATCCTGTTCAGATGCTGTACATGGGAAATCAGCATGTGGAGAATGAAGGAAGAGAACGGCGTTACCAGAGTACAGAAGATGAAAAACGTCCAAAATTAACATAGCGTACTGCTACCCGTCTAATGAAGGAACAGATTCGGGCCACGTTTCCTACGAGATACGGCCCAAGAAAAGCAGTTCTTATAGGCCAGCTGATTTTTCCATCGGAGTATACAATTCTTACAAATGTACATTTTTCCCGTAAAGCTTATGTTAAGCAACGTCTTGATCTAACCATTCAGCAGAGCACAGTAGCTATGCTCAGAACGCGGTCAGCAGCAAGCCGCAGACGTGCGTACACCAGAAATATGCTCCTGCGTCGTCAAGTGTCCAGCGTTGATGGATGGAAATCGAAGGCAAGTGAAAATGGTTTCTCGTCGCTCCATGCCAAAAAGCCTGATCACAGCGGCCATTAAGATAACAAGAGGACATTGTCCAAGCCTTCAACAGCGGCAGACGGACGCTAGCCACCAGGTACTCACTCGACACCATTCTGATGTCAGAATGTCGATAGTAGCTGTGAAGACGCCAATGTTAACCAAACGCTTCTCGCTTTGGTACAATGACTACCGATCGTAAATATAGACGACGGAAACTCACCATCTTCTATAATTGTTTCGAAAATAATGGTAAGTCGAAGCATCTGTAGTAGCTCGTCTTAATGAAAGATCGACAATAAACTGCTTAAATAGTTCGGCACCCAGTGACCGCTGGACCTTTAAAGGTAACACCATTGCTCGTAAGTTATACGCGAGCAGAGCGTAAACGGGCATTGGCAATTATTTTTTTATATTTGAGTGAATTCATATGATCGCATTTCACCGTGACATTTCTGCGCTTTCCGTTTTCCCCTTGAGTTAAAGAGTGGCTACACTTATTCATTGATTGATGCCTTGCTACCAGACGTAAACTTGGTTACGCTTTATGTAACAGAAATCTGCATATAGTAGACCTGCAAGTTGGTGCAGGAGTAATTATTCGAAGCATAAAATAGTTCACGATTATATATTGCAGTGGTCATGAGTCAACAAGACATCGCATACCATGTGGAAACAAAAGTAAACTAGCAGGTCATATTTTATGAGCCAGAAGAGAAAATATCCCGACAGTATTCTCCAGTTGTCTGAACCATCGCTTGGTACAACTGTAGTGTGGCACGTTTTATACATTCTATTGTTATCGGCTCGACGGCAACAAAATGCCTGGGTATCAATAAGTTACACGAAATACATAAGAGACAAAGAAGTCTAACAGACAGTTCACAATATTAGGCCTGGCAGCAGTGGATACTAGTAATCGTAAGAAATGATACAGCTGTCAAGCAAAGGTGATCAACTGGTCGTTCAATTTCTTACTTAGCTATTTGTCTATCAAAATGTCACACCAGAAGAACAACGCACAGTTGAACCTTCATCACTAAAAGCAATACACTATACGCTTGGGTTAATGTGTCACAACGTTAAAAGCCTACCATTAAAAGTCGGCGTCGAAATAATAAGTTTTGCGAAGGTCAACGGGGATTGATGTACAGCATACATAAACAAAACGAGGTCGTGTACCATTTGGCCTCAATACAACGTATTGTGTTCAATTAAGGCTATATATTTATATTGATCGACAGAATATTCATATATTTTATAGATTCGACTATTTCGTTGTAAATGTATCACCAGGTTCTTTCTAGCCTGATTGCGAAACAGATTGCCTTCCGGTAATCGAGGGCCTTCATATTCGGAACACTTTTAGCTTTGTAAGTGCACCAATTATTTAAATTTGTCTCAAGTAACATGTAACGGACGCTAATGATGCCAATAATAAAAAGCATTATGTCTACCATGTTTATTTTAGAGAAGGGGCACGTACATTTTGAACTAAATTCGGTAAATTTTGAGCAACTTACATTATTCCCAGCTTACTATTTATGCTTAGTGTTTAAATTCTGTATCGTGCTTCGCTTTAGGAAAAAATACGGAATAAATAATTGCATACTTAAAAAATCAACAAGAAAAATAAAAGGACAGCTTAAAACATCATCTCCACATTATTATGTGAACCCCATAGAATAGCTGTTTTCAATGAAAAACACGATTATTGCTTGAAAAACTTCATTAAATTCTCAATAATAACAGAGAAGAATCGCCTAAAAACCGAGCAATGCCACCGCCAACACAAAAACCACGAACATCATTAAAGCATAAACCGACTAAGCTTAGCCATTCGAGCCAAGCGCCTTTTCCAGGTCAAGAACGACAACAGTTGCGTTGTACTTCTGTTCAAGATCTTTTCCTAAGAAAGCCTTTAAAGAAGTGCGTCTAGTAACAAAAAATGCCTACCATGTGCGGTTTATTATCGAAATAAATTGAAATAATCTTGTTATGTATACGGATGTTATTCTAGCGAATCGTGGCAATTTCAGTTATGTTATTGCCGTGGCTAATGCAGCCTTCGAAGTGATTCATTATGTGCGACAGGGCAGAATACGACGTCTGTGAGTACGACTGTTTTGCCCCTAGAAGGCCATACTCAATGACGGCGGGTACTCCCATTACAAGAACCTCTCCGGTTAGCCCACGATATAGCAATATACAATTATTTGCCATAACAGACAAAACAGGCGGTTTCGCCTCTTTACTCAATTTGAAGTCCTCACATTTAAATCATGGCGCCAAACTACCGTAAAAGTGTTACCATCACCATCGCTAGCACTGCGGTTCTGGACAAATGTTCGTGCTCCTAATGTGACGGAGGAGAACTCGCGCCCTGAGTGATTCATGTTATTACTTTCGCCCCAGCGGTATTGATTGACCGACGGCAGGCCCTGCAACCACTTACTGTACGTAGTCATCTCCTTGTCGACTTCTTAAAGCCCGACGTCGGTGACCACTACTTGCGCTCCCATCTGGCTAACGAGGCTGACGAGCCCAGCAGAGGACAACCAGAGTCGCATTCTAGGAGAAACATCGGTGCAGGTAACAGCGGTACTTGCTGGACCAATCGCGAGCCAAATAAACAGATTTTATTACCAGCGAAGGTGTTTCGCCAGGTTCGCGTTCGACTATTCACCTTCCGCAGGATAGGACTGTGTATCGTATCGATCGTGGCCGTAAAAGTTAGATGGATGAGATCATGGCAACGTGGCAAGGCTGCCAGCAATAAGTAACTGGTATGATCCTACTGGCGTGGTTTTAGTAGTCATCGTAATAATCGACGATGACGATGATGTTGTAAATGGCAGGTTGCTGTTGCTAGTGTTTGTTGTTGTGATGGCTATTGCTAGAGTTAAGAAAATAACACACTTTGCCGATATTGTCCAATGCATTAGGTAAAGGTAAGATCCAAAAACGAAGCGCATTCGGATGACCAGGCTAGTAATATTCGCACTCGCAGGTTTTATTATACTACACTCCATGTTTTATGCAATATTTTATATCTTGTCTTAATCACTTATTTTTAAAGGGTCTATACAATTGTAAAGTCATAAGAGGTGATTTAACAATCAAAAGTAATCTCAATGCTATAATAAAATTTTATTCATAAGATTAGTTATTTATACTTAAATAATGTTGTCTTATTTTTTATCCAAACAGAACTACTTTAAATTTACTATACGTAGCCTATTTTCTATATATTTTTAATAAACGTTATCAGTCGAAAGGCGAGGATAAGTTCTGTGTAACTATTTGCTCGTGCCTTTTGCTCGTACATGCCGATCGATTAGAAAAAAGGGCATTGAGAACATTTCCTATAAGACTACAAATTATGCGCTTGTGGTCCAGGAGAAGGTCAGAGAATAATATTTTCAATGCATGCGTACGCATCAGTATATATTTTCAAAGAACAGTGTAGATTCTTACGACATAAACAATTCCTTATTAAATAACCAAAACCTATTGAAAGACAGATGGCTGATCAATATGCCAATATGTTTTAAGTTTAAAATTTTTACATGACAATGATTCATCGATTGCCGATAACTTAATACCGAATGGGATACTACCTTCCAATGAGCAAAGATTAAATGTTGTAACATTTTCGCTTTAGCCTCAAGATAAACCCACCATATATACAACCGTATGTAACCATATGCCTTAGACTCACGCACCGAGGAATTGGGCAGCCTTTCCATTTAGCCGCGTATGGAAAGGCTGTTCGATTCCTTTTCAATAAGAATTTCCAATTCGAACAGCATATGTGTGCCAGTTTTTATTTATTGCATTCATGTAATGCTTTATTGATATCCAGTTGAAACGTTTCAGTCGCAAAAAATAAACTATCTTAAATGATATATTGTCATTGACAAGGGAGCTCCTAGCGAAGTCTCTCCCCACTTATTAGTGAACACAACTCACATACCAGAGAACTTATCGTTAGAGAATGGATAGATAGACTACTTCGCATCTCCACTTGAGTCCGACACAGTCAAGTACAGACGCCGACACTCGAACTAAATGTGAAGTTTGACATGGTCATTTTTCTGCCGGCAGCCCGTATCGACAAAAAAACATTTTCTGCAATACAAGACCAGTGTCATTCACGCTGACGAACAAAACGCACGAAGAAACTAATCTCAAACACGAACAGCTATAATAGAAGGGGAAGACAATTTTGCCTAGTGATTGATGAAACCCGATTAACACTCAGCGATTGATTGACGAATTAGCTACCCATATGGCTGTATTTATTTTGATTTCAGTTCAGTCGCCCGTGCTTTCCAAAAGTTGACCTTCAGGATAGTTGTCATTCGCTAGAGTGTTTGCATCGATTGGTATAAACAGGAAGAGGCCTTCGAATACCCGGACGGGATCGTCTACGTGAAAGAATGGAAAAAGCCGAATGCGAAAAGAAGGTTGCTCGCATTAATACTGAATACACGTATGACACATAGATGCGACCATAGTTGAAGTAGACACATGGATGGTTTGCACTGCAACATATGGACGAAAGCAATTAGATGTGAAGTCGAGGGCTGCACTGTCGAGTATATAAGTATATTGGATTAATTATAATCCTTGGTCTCAGTGAATGCTTACGCCCCAGCCTTATCAAAAACTGCTATAACATATTATTACCGATTTGTAGCGATGCATTTACAATACTGTATGCGTAAATATGGGTGCATGAATATGTCGGAGACTAAAGGAAACCTTTCTATGTTTGTATATGCAACAAGCTCGAAATTTCGAGATGCTAACGTGTCAATAATGAGTGGTTCTAATTAGGATGTAGCAGAACGTTTGATGTAGGTAAAGCTAGAAATAAAGCGTCCATTAAGTATTCTAAGTTTCTAATGCGTTTTGGCAACATGAATGCAGTAGTAATTTACATTTGTGTCTAAATTCGACATGGCTACTTTCGCATAAACTATACAAGCATCTCAAGGTTCTTCCGATGTGATACAGCATTAGATATGCACGCTTATGTACGTATAAAATATTCCGTATAAAATTAAACTGCTATAATTTGATGTCATGAATACCGCTCTAAGTGACCACAACGCTTCAGCAACTCCATAGATTTTGCAGAAGGCTGAACGTACAAAAGTTGCGGTGATCTCTTGTAGGTGATCTACGTTAAACTTCAAGTAGCACAAATACCTTTGTACGTTCTGCTCGAGGCATCAAGCGGTACCTTTTCGCGGAACGAGTGCGACGTACTTGATGCTTCTCACCGCGCAACGCATCTTTTATTTTTACCCGCAAAAGCTCAGATTAGTAGAATATATACAGGCACATTACAAAGTATGCTAGAAATCCACTTGACCTACAGTATTTTCGAAAAGATCATAAGGAATACTATTTGTTTTCATTGGCAAGAAATTTAAATTATTCAAGGCCTGCTTGTGCGTACTTCATATTGAAACACTGCGTTTTCAGTATCATTAACGAACCGTAATCGAATACACTCCGACAAGTGAGCGTCTGGTTACTTCACAAGTGGCATTCGGTAATACACGTCGATGCTCTGTACAACCCCATCGGCTGTACTTGAGGGGTGATCACGAGTCATTAGCTTTTGAATCTGTTTTCGTAGTCGCTCATTAAATAACGTTCATTAGACTATTTCTACATTGCACAGGATTAGAGTGCGGGTGCAATGCCATTTAGCTCTGCATTAATTAATCGCTGTACCGCAATAACATTCATTACCGCAAACTGTGCTACTTCGGCTCGCTCGCATAGCGATTTCCCAACCTCTACTGATTGGCAGCTTATACGGCCTTCTCGTTCGATAGAAATAACAGAGACCGGCTAAAATCTCTATCCTTGAAAACAATTCTGGCCAATGTCACATAGTATTACGCATACTGTATAGCACGAACATTTGCAGCAGAAATGAAAAATCCCTGAAAATCGATAGCGATAGCTCGTCCGCTTACCGAGCAAAATCATTAGAACCTAATTACAGCCAATTAGGGTTCTAGGTACATAGGAATTGCATAAAGATTTCTGAATTAACCGTGTACTTTAAAACAAAGGCTTTAATAAAGTTAGGTATGAAGATATCGGGAGTCACTCACAGGCGCTGGCTTCGTATAAGCCCATCAGGATCGCATCCGAGTGAAACAGCCGCTTATCGCGTGACCCGATTCAGGCCAAGTGGTCACTGTTTCAATATGGCTTTCAGGGTGAACTACTGTACACAGCGGTCATTCTAATTACTAGAAGATTAGCAAACGAAAGCAATTAGCCTAGGCTACGGCCTCCAGAACAACAGGCAACCGGATTGGCTACGCTAAGAGTGCGGAGTAGCGGATAACTTCAAGGTCCGAAGCGATTTCGAGCTAACATGAAATGCCAAGCCCGACCTTGCCCCGCAAAATACAATACCTGCTTACAGCTGAAACCGTTTGCGAGGTCGACGACTCAAAATAGCAACGCCAATAGTCTTAATTGGTAGAGACCTCTGAAGAAGTGGCGGCTCACCTGAAAATCAGCCAGGAGCAAACGTTAATTAGACATAAACAATATATCACTTTTGATGCTGACTATTACACTTATATGATAGGTAGGACATTGCTTCATCAATCCAAATGTTACCCTCAAACTACTTTGTTATTGTGAGGTTGACTTTCTTGAGCCTGTCGTTTCAGCGTAGAAGCATTTCAGTATTCTTCATGCTTTATTAGAATGTTGGGCTCTCAGGCCATTTCAAGCAAACAATATATGAAGATATTGAAATAAGTCGCATCTACACGGCACTTCTGATAGTTGGAACTAGTATAGCTGGCGGTACGCATCTAAATCATCAGGAATCGTTCCTACGCGACTTTCGTACATCTCCTAGATATTAGGGCAACGGCGATGTTTTCATAATGTACAGAAGAACCGCTGTGAGTTTATCGCTGTTTCTTTACTTGCGCTCATTTTTCAGCTTCGTTTGTAGAACAGATGTACTGGAGGAGGACACAGATAAGTCAGACCAGGTGGGATGAGTGGGTGAAATATTGAGCCATCATACACACACACGGGTCAGTCGTCTACAGCCAGTACCATTCGCGGTTAACTACCTCTTGTGTGGCGGCCATGACTTCGATGTGGAGAAATATCTAAGAAAAAAAAAGGAAAAACACCGAACGTAACAGCCACGAATACACCACCATGAATTATCATCACGCACTGATCGACTGTTGAAACACGCATCAGACCTCCGCTGCTCCCGTCGTAAGCCGGCGTCGAGCGTTGCACACAAAAGATCGCGGCAACTACATCTTCATCAAATATTTCACATCTTCTTCTCCACCACTACCCCACCTCCCGCAAACAGCGCACCTCCGACGATGGCTTCGTTTTCGTCATATTATAGGCCATCCGCCTTGGTTCCCTTTGCCCATTTCCCCACAAGCACAATCGCACGATTACCGTGTCGTTTCCACTCAATATCGCCGGTAGCAGCTGCAGCAGTCGCTGTATGCGGGGGCTGTAGGTGGGTGCCGCAGGTGAAGGCGGCTCAGCAACTTCATCAATGATCGTACTGGAAACGGGGGATAGATGAAGACGGTTGGAGTTGTTCATTTCGAAAATGCTCATTTCTCCCTCTGTCTGTGTCGTTGGCCCGACAATGCGCGTGAGCGTGGGATATCAGCAGCCCGGCGACTTTGTGCCGGAACGGCCTGAGGGTGAACGCCTTGGAGCCGCCGAAGCTAAACCTTACAAATATCCTACACAACCTGATTGAGTCGCAGGAGTCGGAAGAGAAAGCGAACAGGGATCTGGCGAGAATGGCTAAGGTTCGTGATGCTGACATAGGTGGTCGTGCTGTCAGATGACGATTCGCAGTAGGACGACTGATTACAAATAAATACTTTCAGAACTATCATCAGCTAACATTTAGCATCCACAGTACCGTTCTAATTAATAGAACAATCTGTTAATAACTGTTAATAATAATAATCTGTTCGATTATCGGTGGAGTTCTAGGCCCTGACTTCGTCTCCACAGAGAGGCCATTGAGCTGCCGGCCCGCTAGAAAAGTCGTTGCCCCACATCACGAATAGGCGGCTACTGAAGTTCTCAGTGAATTTAGCCACGAGTACTCCGGTGGCGTTCGACAGTTGGCCTCTCGCATTCACTGTTCTGTAGGAATGGAAAAGACGGCCGCTGAGTGGTCCTCCGGGAGCAAAACACGACAGCCGACTGGCCCGCTATAATCGCCCGGCGTCCGGTGACCGTCAGCTGAAACCGGGCAACTTCTCATCTGTTTCACTGTGACAGCTTTCCAAAAACAATGCATTGCGGAGGCGGATAAACGGCTCCCGTCTATAGGACTTCAGACGGAGGCAAAGCTTAGTCTTAGCTTGTTGGTTGCTCTCGTGCGTCAACGTCGTCTACACGCCTACTACAAAAAACCGACGCCCGGTCTGCCCGTTCACACGAAACCGACGGTAGCCGAAGACCAGCGTACAGGTGTAAGGCGTTACGAAAAAAGAGCATCTGGGGCATCTGTAGTGACACTCAGGGCATACCGCTAGTAACGATGCGCCATGACTAGTTTGAAGCATTGCAAAATAGAGTATTTTTCCCTCGCCATCTCTCTCTCTTCTAGAAAGTTTCCCTATTATTTGTCGACAATGTTTGTTGACGCTCCAATTGTTTAGATCGAAGGAACGCTACGTAGCTGAATAGCTTTGGCGGGGGTGTTTACAAGTGGTGGTGGCACCGTGAAGGGTAAAGGCGATAAAAAGGAAGATAAAGCTGATATAGGACTCCTTTTATCCGATAAGCCTCAAAATGAAAAAAAATGCATACATAGTTGTTTATCGCACAAAGGGCGTGTTGAGATTTACAGACACAATGTTTAAGCCCTTCGCGAGCAATGGCCTTTGACCAAATCTGGTGTTAACGATGGAACGAAGTGGACGTAAATTAGTTCGGTACAGTGACCTTGTACAGCGGTCGAAGATGAACCATCAACATTCAGCCGGCTAAGGTAATCGCAATTTACTTGTGCAATTTTTCTACCTTCTGTCGATCATGTTCAGATGTGTGTCCCTTAGAGGAAACGCGTGCTTGAACGTTGCCATCTACCCAAACAGGTACTCGGAGAACCTACATTCAGACACAGAAAACCTAGTTAAGGTCTACACCGGCCTTCGTAAACGGCACTCTTTCATTATCCGTCTAAAATAGCCATACACACCGTTAAGAGCTAGCACACGTCTCATTGTAATGGTCTCCCGTGGAGCCATAACAGTGTTACTATGACATTGTTGGGCTGGATGTAATCCGCATAGCCTGTACCGTAGATCATCTGTGCGATCATCTGGCTCCGTTGAACGAGTTGATTTGCTGGACGTTTGCGGACGTAAAACTAACTTCTTGCTGCGGTTACCGTTATATTGCGAAAGACGATCTCACCCCCTTCCGTTCGTCCGCGTAGTTCGTCGTCCCTCCCTTCTTTGAACGAAGCAACAACAACGTTAGCGGCTACGACAGCATTTTCAGCGTCTGACAATGAAACGCAGGATCCGGCCGCGCGATACAAAAGTCTGCGACGGTCGGCCCTCGATGGCGGAGCCACAGCACCGCCAACAG
>MNPL01006491.1:12424-29310 GCA_002081605.1 Tropilaelaps mercedesae | reverse complement strand
CCGCCTCGACACTACAATGTTACTGCTGTTGTTACGGTTGTTTTTTTCTTGTTGTTGCCGCCATTTTGCGGTCGTTCGGTGTTGATCGCCAGCCGATGAATCGGACGCACCCGCCGTAGGCGCTCTGGGAGTGCGCAGGGGGCAAACAGGAGAAAGCCGACTACAAATAGAAATCACGGCCGATTCGTATGGAAAAAGAAGGGGTTGAACTCTTCGAAGGGTAAAAACGGGCCGGGCAGCGAACAATGAGCAAAAGAAACCCGATTTGCGGCTGATAAACTGGGCTGTCGTTGTCCGCCGGTTGGTCATCCCCGATCAGAGTACGTTCCCACAAGCAATGTCGGGACATGCTTCGGAGAGAAAAGAAAACAAAACGCGAGACCCAGCTTGCCACTCGACTAAGTGGCAACCCGAAGGAGCGTGTCCAACAAGCGAGTGCTGTTCTGGCGAGGTTTATTGGTGGTCCCACGACAAAACGAGAGCAATGTTTACGATGCTCGGCTGTTCCGTTGTTGTCCGCCTTGCAGCGGCTGTACCTCTACCCGCGCCATGGCGCGATTACGTACCAGCGTCAACGCAACTACCGAACACCAGATAGAAAATCAACTGAGTTGGGAAAATCACGAGCAGGGAATATTGGTCGCGGCCCGTTTACTTCATCGGCTCATGATTTCTATCAATGTCCAGAATCGGAGTGGCTAAATAGGCTGCTGCAGACAACTCCGCATCCTGGAAGGTTGAACGCAACAGCCACCGGCACACCGATGAATGTCTGACAATTATTTCAGCGCCGAACGCTCTAGCCACGCGAACAACGCTTTCGCGCGCACAGGAGCACGCGAACAGGGACACAAAACGATTACAAAATATTCTAACCCGCAGGGTTGGCTCTGGCAACGAACTGGCGCGGGTAGGCGAGAATGTGTCGGCATTTGATTTGCGACAGGAAAAATATGTGAGAAAAATAGAAACCGAAAAGTTAAAAAGGTCTCGGCTGCTTAATGTCATTGTCAACGCTGGGTGAAGATGGCGGTGGCGAAGGCGATATCGGCGGGCAGAATGGACGCGATTATAGTAACTAAAATGGTTGCAGCTCGTTATGGAACAAATAGGTGCCATTAACATAGCCGCAGTTGTTGGCAGTGTTCAACAATGCCGAGACAAATAGGGGACGTTGTGCAAATGCCTGTTGGGTTTAATGGAATCGTGGAATAATTGTCGTTGATGATGACGTATTGAGCGATATAAGCCGAATTGTGAGCACATCATTATTTTTAGATGGCTATTCGGATGGCCGTTCTTCAAGATGGAACGGACGGCGGAAACTTACGGTCGGTAGGCCATATTGCGTCGAGCTAAATTGTTAGTCACTATTTCGTTCTTATTTATAAAAAGTTTTCCTTTGCCGGATAGTAACGCACGATCACTTTTAACGACGATTAGAAATTACTGTATTTACTACTTCCTCTGAGTGAGCGTTGAGTGACCGGTAAGATTTTCCGGACGGTGTACCGAGCTAATGTGTGTGTCTACTTGAGAAATATAAAAATAAGAACCCGGACTGCTATCTCAGACGGACAGAACACCATAAATAGACCATTGTAATTGAACGGCAAAGCCTCGGTAGAAACATTTCAATACAATTAGCCAGAGTTTCTACCAACTTTATCTATAAGCATGGTGTCTTAAGTTAACCCTGCACCGAGCGTCATGCATGGTAGTCGACTAGCGAAGACGACCACCGCAACTTGCGGTTCTTTGACGCTCAATGTTCACGCCGAATGACTCTGTTAACAAGACCGCAAATGAAAATAACAGTATTATGGTAAACGCGTTAGCGTTCCTCAGATCGTCAGACGCGGCAATAAATATTGTGAGGCGGTCTACAAAGGTGTCAGGTAATGACACGTTCAGCGATGCGATCTATGTAGATTTACAGCCGAGAAGTGGAATAGATGATAACATCTACGAGTTCCGTAAACCACAGCTATCAATTATATTGTGTTAGCAGGTAATATGACGAAATAATTAAGTCGTTTGGGCGATTTGCATATTTCTAACGAATTTCAGTATTGACAAAGATGTAAACGGTTTCACCAGCGTTTGCAGAAATTAACGCACTCAACAGCTGGGTGCAGTTTGATCTTGTCGGATACAAGCTGTCATTCTAAACACAGACGGTTATCATATTATAGCTAGCGTCCTTAATGTATGCATCTTGGCCGCATTAAGAATGCGCTTTTTGAAATACGAACGATGGTCAACATAAACACACACGTCAGAACTACGTCCGTTCGTGTACTAAAGGATTCTATGCATGATATTTCACTCTATGGAAGCCGATATATTCTGAGCTAAACGGCGCAAGTACATGCATTGCTAGCTGCGTGTCTGACGAAATCTTTTCGGATCGGATAGGCTCAGATCGAATCACACTGTTTACTTCAACACCTTTGGCTTTATTCGTAATGACAACAGGACATGTTCCTTATGTCAGATAGCCACAAAATCCTGAATTTTCCTCCATATCATGTGGACAAAACTATAGGCAACTTACGCGAACACGTTTGATTAAATTTTATTGAAACCGAATATAGTCGGGACTACCGCATTTTTGCGTTTGTAGAACGGCCGTATGAGGTACCACCTCGAAGACACACCACTTCTATACAACTGTAAATCTGTACATCTGTATACATCTTCTATACATCTGTATACATCTGTGTGCATCTTCGAAACATCTGTACCTCTTCTATACATCTGTATACATCTTCTATACACCTGTACATCTTCTACACATCTGTACATCTGTATACATCTGTATACATCTTCTGCACATCTGTACCTCTTCTATACATCTGTATACATCTTCTGTACATCTGTACCTCTTCTATACATCTGTATACATCTTTTATACATCTGTACCTGTTCTATACATTTGTATACATCTTCTATACATCCGTACACATCTTCTGTACATCTGTATACATCTTCTATACATCCGTACACATCTTCTGTACATCTGTATACATCTTCTATACATCTGTACCTGTCCTATACATTTGTATACATCTTTTATACATCTGTATAGATCTTCTGTACATCTGTATAGATCTTCTGTACATCTGTATACATCTTCTGTACATCTGTATACATCTTCTATACATCTGTACCTCTTCTATACATTTGTATACATCTTCTATACATCTGTATACATATTCTGTACATCTGTGCCTCTTCTATACATTTGTATACATCTTCTATACATCTGTACTCAATACTTATCACAGTGATCATGTACTAGCACATCTACTTGATGAGCGAGCTAGTAGGAGACAAAGAGAACGCCAAAGGAAGATCAGACCTGGAAAGTACAAGAGCGTCCCAATGTCTCTAACAGATGCGTATCATGACAATCCGATAACACAATCACACAGCGGTCATGTGCCATACAGAAACAAGGGCCAGTGCAAATAACCGAACCTAAATAAACAGAATTAAAAAGTACATTTTACCAGCTATTTTAGCATTCCGGAGAAAAGATTGCTTCCACGGACCGACCTGGTGGGTTTTCTAGAATAGAAGTTTGTTTTGTTCTATCAACAAACGAATTTTTAGATTCCAGAGCTTCCGTGAAAGATCTAAGGCAGTCGAAATTGAGTATCCGCAATGCTGTAACTCATAGCCTACGTCCAAAGCACCTTCAGATCTCTTTTCTTCTGAAAAATCGATATAGAAGCGCTTTTCGTAAGCGCTAATTGTATCTGTTGCAGTACTCTCAAGACGTTCATTAGATATCTGAATAGAGAACGATCTCTTTCCTGAAATCAACCCTAGGAAAACATTAAGCAGTCCGAATTCGGCAAAAATCCGAACCCCACCCGAACTTTAGACTGATTTGTATCCTGCCTGGGCGGCAATCGAGTCATTACCATATTTCCGCTCCCTCGAACTCCACTAATGTGATATTCTGTTGGATCTAAGATACGACAGCGTCGTAATCAGAATAGAACGAAATCTGCGAAAGCTGTCCGATGTTCGTTAGGCTCTGCGGACTCTGGAAAAATATAGCGGCGAGCCATCTTTTTGCTTTTCCTCGCAACGTCTTCCATCCCAAACTCCAAGTCAAAAAACACACAAACAAACACAGAACAACTGGGAAGGCCCTGAGAAACAGGAAACGAACGTCAAACTTTTAAAGTTTGCTTCCTGCCGTGAGCGCGTTCGCTACTGCTCGTCTGCCTTCCCGGGCCGCTGTCGCAGCTGTTGTCCCGATTTATTCGGTCGTCTTGACATTCACGGACGAATGCAGTGACGCGCATTTGCGCGCGGGTTTCGCCGACAAACGCCAGGCGGTCCGGTGACAACTGAGTTGCCGAGGTGATGACGACAAACGTCAGCCTGTCTCTGCAGACTCTGTCTCTGCGACGGATCTGCTGCAGGCTGAGCCAATGAATCGACAGCGGATCCCCTGACGGACGACGAGAGAACTCGAGCAAGAAAAGTTGGAAAACGCCAAAAAGAGAACGGTACCCAAAGAAAGGATGGGAGAGACAGAGAAACTGAAAGGATATCACAGCGCACAGAGATTGCGGGCCACCGCAAATGAAGTGAAGAACGATGACGTTCAAATATAACTGGAGCTGCGCGCTGTGGGTGTGCGTGTTGTATCCGCGTCTACGTTTGTGAAGAAGAGGCATAATAGTTTGTATATATGTCCACACAATCCGACTAATATTTCTAATGAGTTTCTTGCGTGTGTCTCTGTCTAGGTGCATCTAGCCGTACCGTATACTAGTAGGGCTAGAGTGTTCTCTCGTCTAGAGTTGCTCTTCGTTAGCGACGTCTTACAGAACTCTCGTGTCTTTCCCGGTTAGTTGAAGGTACTCAATATTTGGCAGACATCTACGAACAATGGGTGCCAGTTGAGGGCGTCAGTAGCCAAAACTTCACACAGATTTCCGACAACTCCCTTTCACTGTTAGCGGTAGCTAAGGAGAGTTCGATCCTAGCAGAAAGCCAGCAAGATCAACTATAATTTTATGATGATAATGATGATTATTCGGTAGGGCAAACATAGTTTCGCTTTTGCAAAACAATGATGCTATCGTTCACGAAAACACACTTCTAGGGTCAAATCAGCCGGCTTATAAACGAGTTAGCGCTGTAATGACGACGGTTCAGCGGATAGCGCGCTGCAAATAACGCAACGCATAGATAGCTCACCCCAGTCGGTATTAGAATGGATCATGGTTGTGTGCTTTCTTCACTTCTCCAATGTAACAAACGGCTCTATTCAGCAAATATTTAACACTATACCTCTCGTTTCCTCACTCACATCCGGAGTTCAGGCACTCATCCACAAACGTGTTGTGTTTCACAGCCGCGTAGGTTTTCGATATGGCTAAGACGTCCTCATGTAGTTCGAATTCCATTAGGAGAAAGTTTTATCTCTCGAGAAGACTGAGTGAACTCGAGGGCATCTCCAATATCACTAATGCTAATGCGCTGTAATCACGGTTGCGGGCACCTGATTAGCTGAAGTGCTTCGAGTCGTCTTTCCGCCGACAGTATAGCTACTTCGAGGAAGGAATTGATGAAAACTTCGCACAACCTGTGCCAATGAAGACCGGCTGGTATTTTCACGTAACGAATCCTTGCCAAGATCTGAACGGCCGTTCGTAGTAACTTTGTAACATTGATTAGTCCGTAACATCAATTGTGCTCCGATGACATTAGCGAGCAGACAAAAAGTACCTCATCGGGTCCTGTGCACATCGACAGAGACGCTAATTCGACCGCTGGCGAGTTCCTCATGCGTGTCGTCCTCTATTCCGGCGGACCGTCACCAACTGCAGATGATTTACTAGAGCCAGGGGTGAATATTTGTCTTTTCGCCGGAACGTCCCAGACCTTCTTACAAATTCGTTCTCCACCCCACTCCTTGCTGAAGAATTGCTCTTCAATCACTGCCCGAAAGGATGCACGCATTTCGTATGTTGGTCTCGCTCTTTGTTATTTCTCATGCTCTGGTTGTTTCGAGCATGCCGGGAAGAACGCTGTAAGCCTGGCGCGATCATTAATTTCCGACGAGCATTCTCTTATGGAACTGATTCTGTAGAAGGTGCTTTGTCTCTCGAGTAACGGAGCCTAAGCTAAGGACCCCATCCCGCGGCCGTTAATGCGCAAGCAGCGCAAAAATGGCCATAATGCATCATTGAATGTTGCGGCAACCGAAAAAAAGCCCAAACCTATGACAAAGAGGCATGGCATCGTGCCGATGAGACGCCGCCAACCGCCGTCAATGAGAATTTCCCGCAGAATGCTAAAACACAATGCAGCAAGGCATAAGTAGGTCGAATGGCGGCTGTTATTGGAATACAGGGAAGCGTAATCGCAGCAGAGAAAAAGGAGAACGAGAAAAAATGAGCTGACCGGATAAGTCGAATCGTAGGTCGACGTAAGCATAACCAGAAAACGAACATTTCTTCACAGTGTTTTTCTGCCTTCTCTGTTGCTGCACTAGCGCAGGCAGCAGAGAACACGGGAAAATCCTACCACGGCCACAATGCTTAACACCGAATCGAAACGATGCGCAAGGCGGCTCGTGAAAGAAAAACTGTTGAAGTTGCACTTTACATCTGCAGAAGGGCCGCAGACGGAACCCATGCGACAAGCGGGAAGTGCAGGTGGAGAATATCGAATGGAAACTGTTGCTCTGACAGTTCTGCACTCAGAGACGGCGATCCTCGGAAAAGTCCCTGGGGCAAGGAGTCGACGGCGTGTTGAGCGCAAGAACGAGAAAATGCTGTGCGTCAGTTTCGCTAAACGCTTCCCTCAGGAACGAGCATGAGGTGGTGGTACTTATAGAGCAATGGCAGCCAAGCAGCGCACGAAATACACGACGATCTTGACGTCCATCGAAAAGCAATTCAAGGCCACTGTTAGGGTTGTAGCTTAATTTCGAAAAGTTTTATAATATTGATTTACCAGTTCCTCTGCATTATAGCAGATTGCAGACCTCCTCGGCATCTTATAGGGCTAACATCGACATGTAGGTAGAAGACATTGTTTCACAGAGGTGGCTTGACGGAAATGATGGAACTTCTCCTAGGCGTGATAGTAAAAACGCGGATGCAACTAAAAATGGTATTGAGGGACAAAATACCACTCGTCAGAAGCGTTAAGCTCGTCATATCCAGACAGTCAATCCGGAGCTACATTTTGAGACACTGATTACAAATAGCATCACGTCAGGAGCGCAGAGGATGTCTCTGAAACATTACTTTGAAATTAAATGGGCTGGCATCTGCTAGCATTTGGTCGTGAGAAAGCGATGTTGAGATAACCTGCGTACATATTACGGTGTCAAGCAATAACACGCTTACGAAGCTGAAATGAACGACCAGGGCATTCCAATACATTTTGTTGTTCAGTCCACGATACTAATATAACACAATCCACGATCATATTGCACGATAAAGTTAAAAAAGCATCACGCTTCAATTTTTTTACTTCTGTCTTAAATTATTATCAATTCCCCATTTTACAGACTCTTGGTGCCTATGATCGGGAACGCTTAGAATTTATTTGTTAAACTTAATCAACCGTCGCTTACTCAGCTCTTACGTCAGTTCCTTTCTAGCTACACTGCACATGTGTCTATACGCATGTGTAGGAATAATGCGTAGTGATACACAGTACAGGAATATTTTGTAGCGTATTTCTATTGTCTAAACGCTCAGGTCCCCCAGGTCATCATCATCCTTCCTCATAGGTTTCCGGTTCTTTAATCTGTTTAATTTCATGCAAAGTAACGCCGAAAAGTTATATTGATGTCCGAACCCTCTATAAATATCACTGGCATCGAGTGATTGTACAGTATTCCTCTTTCACTCAGGCTCTCATTACCTCCGATCGTAAACACCCCTCGTCCTTGTCGTTGAGTTCAGCCAGCTTCACTGTAAAACTACGGCAGGCTGGCTTGTCTTTTTTTGCTCATTTCCCCTTAACATTTTTCATGGCCATCGTTTGGGAACTGATATCAGTAAGTGTGAGAGCGAGGCATTAGTTTTAACGATATGGTCAGCGTCGGCAATAGCGATAGCCGTCTCGTGCGACGGACGGCTGCAGCAGAGGCTCAGAAGCATCGTCCGACGCCTTCTGAGACAGCTTTCATGAAATGACGATAATGGGTTCCCGTAACAAGGAGACGTCCGTTCTCATTGGTTCTCTCGCTAATGAAGCTTAAAGGGAATTTCTAACACTAAATATCAGAGGCTCACCGATGCACACGCCCACCAGGGTCTACATCAGGGATGGACACTCAAGATAGTGAACTCCAGCAGTGTCCATGAAGATACCTCAATAGCTTTCTGAGATGCTTGCCCACCAGTCCACGTATGTATACGATAGCCAAAGACTTCCTCGTTTGGAGGTTTCAGAGGTTGTACCCGAATTTACTATTTATTTTCATATCCGTTTGCGAAGTACACGGCGAATGCTAGGGCCCACCATGTCGGACATCTACGTCAACTACCCACCCACGTATACACTTGTTCAACCAACCACGTGTACACGACCATACACATGTATCAGCCAGTTTGCAGCAGTCGGCTGGACTGTCATATCTCCAAGAGGTGGAGGGCCCTTTTCAAGCGTTTCCTTTTCGATCCTCTGTTCCCAAGCCGCCTCTTGATTCGTTCCTGTTTCTTCACTATCACGGCCCAGCTCTCCCTGATACCTGCGACCTATTCAACTATCCCTCGGGGGCCACCAAACTAAAGGTTTGCCCATCGTTTTCAAACGCTTGTCCTGCGGCCGGCTTTACCAAGAACATGTCCCATTCCCAGGCTTCAGAAAGTCCCACGATATCAGCCTTTGCCACCTTTTATTGCTGAACAACTTTGACTAATGTTAGCGCCACCGCGCCTCTCGACCCCCCAACTTCCTATATGACGGATTCAATACGAAAATCGGGCACTCACAAGCATGTACGCGGTTACTCTCCTAGTCTGTGCAATGCCAACGCATATTGGAATCATCTCGCGCCAACACCGGCTTCGGTGGGTCCTCATATAAGAGATGTACAAAAGGACGACGTCACCCATCAAACCAGGCCATTAGCCATCGAGAATTGACAATGTTGCTACCATCAGGCAGACCGTACAAGCTCTTGTATAGACAGAGTACATTGTCGGGCGACCATCCTTCCACACAATCCCCGGTACCTTTCCGTACCCCCTTTAGCCTGGACTGGACGTTTTGTCATCGCATACAGCCCCCGAGAGGAGGTCATATGTGTGGTTCGGACGTCAACAATATGACACACCCGGAGTCTATTGCGGCCATCAGCTACAATTCGCAATGTACACTTCAGTGTAAGTTGGGCCGTTGTCCTGTAATTATTGAACCTCTACTACTATTACTACTACTACCACTACTATATATTCGCAGGGAGGTAATTTATTATTATGCAGAACACGCACACGCCCATCAGATATCAGCTTGAAACGTGTTCGCTAGCCTTCCATCTCTTTTTTTTTTTTTTGTTTGTGATAGAAGCTGCGCCGCTCAGTACAGCACCGGTGGAGGCATGCACGTTTCTGAGTAGAACTTACGAATCGACAACGAAACCTAAACACACGGAGCGCGGAGTTCTACAGAGCAGCTTCAGTATTTCGAAGTACTGATCTGCAGATGGTCGGTCTCAGAGCGCTCGTACTCGTCAACTTGAAGGACAAGCGAGTACACAAGTTAGTCTGGAGTGCTTCGTCCACTTCGGGTGGGTCCGTCTGCGCTTGACAGCTTCTTTGAGCCGCTTATCAAAAGCTGCTAAGGGAGCGCCGATCACGCGATCATGTGAACTCCTGTCCAAACGCGCCTATGGACCTACCGGCCAACCTCTTGTCGGACGTCCGAGGCCGAGTGAAATAAACCATTCGCTTTTAAGTCACCTCAAATACATTTCACCCATGCCAGCAGCCTTCAGCCGTCGAAGTCCAGTCTCGTTGGCAAAACAAACTGTGACGGCCGTTTCTAAGCAGTTCATACTACTACGACCACTACAACTACTGCTACTGCATTCACTCACGTCGTTTAACAGTGGAGCATCCATTCGAAAGCAGCATAGCGGAATGATTTATTCACCCTTCGAAATGCACTCATCCACAGTTCAACGAGATCGCGTACTCCTGCCGCCGTACGAACGGCACTACTGAAACAGTGCACACACAGCAGCACATTCTCCCCTCGTCGACGCGTCTATCACCTCCTCCACAGGTCCTTGTCCATCGTCACCGACTTCTGCACAGGCGTGCGTAACACGGAAAAGTGATTTCGCGGCGTCATTAAGCGAGCGACGCCCCACGAACTCGATCGAACGATGTCTTTGCGAGCCGACGAACGTCTTCAACGTTCGCCACGTTAGCCGCGTTCCCCTTTGGTCCGGCAGAGTTTATCGCTTAAGCACAAAACGGTGCACAGCGAACCGTGCCTACAATCGCATATCGCGAGGATTTAGTTGCGTTAAATCCCACGGTCACGTTCTCGCGGGCTATTGGATAATATTATTGGACCGCCCGGAACAGCCGAGAGGCGCACGTTGGTACGTCGCCTTCGAGCGCGGCGGACGGCAACTGAGCTACGATGGCGCAGTCTTCACGGAATGGCCGAAGTCGTTCGCCTAGCCGAACATGTATATGGATCGGGAATTTGTAGCGGAACGGTGTGTGTCGCGGGTGGTGCTAACGTCCGGCCCTCGTGGCATGATCCACGAGAAT
The DNA here is from genome assembly GCA_002081605.1 of Tropilaelaps mercedesae. NCBI lineage: Eukaryota > Metazoa > Arthropoda > Arachnida > Mesostigmata > Laelapidae > Tropilaelaps > Tropilaelaps mercedesae. The sequence goes on along the minus strand of MNPL01006491.1, from coordinate 18,529 downwards.
AAAGCGCCACTCTGTTTATCCCAGGACCCAGCGGAGCTTCCAGCGAAGCCTAGCCCTCTCTGCGGCCTGTGGCTGCTCTCCGGAATTCCCGGGTCCCTTTGGAGGCCCTTTTCCTGGCCCTCTCATGTTTTGCCCATCGGGTTTCCTGTCCCCCGACATGGCCTGGCAGCAGCCGAAAAAACTACCATTTCATTGAGGAGTTTACAGTCGTTAAGCGCGAGCTGCACGTCTCACGGTAGTTGCCTTAAAGGCTCCAAAGAGTTCTAAACGACAACAGGTTGACGCGCTACGTTTGTAGCTGTTTGGACGTCTAATATTTTTGGACGCCTAATGTGCGTGCAAGCGCTCACAAGGACGAGGTACCAGACACTTGAGTGGCCCTCTTGAGAGTAATGGCCTAATCTCCACAGATTCGACTTATCTATGACTCGTAAGAGTATGAATGATCTTACCTGGCCCATCGAACACACACACACACACACACACACACACACACACACACACACACGATAAGATATAGGACAACCAGTTCGAAGCTAACGTGACGAAGCAATCGTCCGTATGGGAAAGGCACACCGATAACATCGGATGGGGTTGTTTGTTCGTGTTGTGTTTGAGTAAAAATAACCGAGTAGAGATTCACCTTCACGAAGGTTTGGACCCAGATGTCCAAACATTTGCCCACTAGATGGGACCTCGGTATTCTCAGACGATGATTGGGGTCGTAGAGGGTCAGAATATTCCTTCAACTGAGATGAGTAAGATGGCGATAAGTGGATGTCCATAAGAGGGTCAGTTTGCACCAAAATTGTTTGCCGCGTAAGGGACTTCACTGGCTTCAGAAGACGATCACGCTAATTAGAGAGGATGCTACAGTGGACAAACGAGGCCGCCCTGTTCATGGGTGAGACCTAGAAAATCGCGTTTTGCTAACTAGCACTCTATAGTATTATCAGAGATGAGAGGCTGTGAAGCGCGGAAAATAGCGCCGACGAGAGAAATTGGCCGGCCTTTGTCGCATTTGAACGTTTCCTGCAGGACGTCGAACACGTTGAAGCCTCTACGGGTGGGGAGGACAGTAAAGTTTCGCTGGTTTCGTTCAAGATTCTGCACATTCACTTAGTGTGATGCATTTAGGCACATCATCTTGTTGAGCACGGCCGGTCGGACACTGAACAGGTCGTTTCCGACGAGAAGAAGAGTCGTCGCGATACAGAGCATGCGAGCGTATATGAATGCAACGGCGGGGCCCGCGCGTCCAGCGACGGCCACTCGCCGTCAAGCACCGGCGAGTTTGTAGGCAGTTTTTGTTTCAACGATGTGGAACCGCTGTCTAAACAATGGTGAGTTCAATTGGTTTTATGTTGAATGAAAGTGTCAGTAGACTAACAGGCAGACTCATTCGCTGGCTCGGACGTCGGTCAGGGAGGAACGGAGTCGATGGAGCTGAGTCAGAGCTCAAGTGAATGACAAAAGCTTCGTTCATTCTCTCTCTAAACGCGCTCCATTTTCCGGCGACATAATATGTCGGCTAGTGCAGTTCCATTGTTTCGACAGTGTTCGCTGTTACAGAACAAACGTGAAACGAGCGGAGATCGCAGGGAATACGAACGGCGTCGCGCGGAAGTTGCTCTCCCGATCCCGGCCTCCGCCATTAGCCGGAGCTCGTCTGGAGCGGAGGGTCCCCTCAAAACGGGGCTGCTGAAGTTTTGGGCATCGGCGAAAGCTCCGAGATGTCAGCTGCTATTATGATGTCACCAAGGCCAACTGGCACTAGGATGTCCCCCGCAGTTTCCGGAATTGTCGGCGGGGACTAACGAACGCATTTTCGGTTCGTCTGTCCTAAGATACAGGCACGCGTTACCACCTCTAAGCAGACAATAGCGTCGCGACGAAAAACGGCCAACAGAAAACAGCAATGCCGGAAAAAGCTGAATCTCACCTGTGGCACGTTCCGATGTCACGGTGCGCTTCAGAGCCGTTCGGTAGGCCTAGCCGTTGTGTTCCTGGGAATCCGCAGGAGAACGTCATGGACGTGACTACGTATTAGTGCATGTATGAGTCGAGCGATGTAACCTTCTGACAGATTCACACACATGTGCAATCGTCATAATGGGCGTAACGGCGTTTTTACGTAATCAAATGTCGGCGCGAAAAACAAGCCTTTTCGATATTGAGGGTAACAGTGGCTTTTACGTTGTCGGTATCCGGTGGCCAGTCGTCGCGCACGCTAAGATCTTCGTCGTTATGACAAGGAAAATGGCGAGTGTCGCCCGTCAAATTACGGCGTACGTCGGACGCAATTTTCATCTACGTGATCAGGACCTACTGGATTCGCCGCATACCGCCCCCGCCAGCGAGCCAATTCACGAGCGGTCCTTCTGACGATGTTGGTTCCTGGGGTACCAACCAAATGCGTCGTCCTGGTCCATCGCTGTGCGTTGTTATAATCGTCCTGTTGTCAAGTAAGCAGTGGACGCCAGGACGTACACTCGCTGCATCTTTTCGTCTCGTGTCGCGAATGTCTAATACATGACCAATGCCTCGTATCATCGCCGCAAAAATCGCGTCGGTTCAAAGAAGATCTGCATGAATCCTGTCTTCTACAGTTGACGCTAGCGCAGCATTTTCGTTAGCCCGGTACACGGCGCTGAACAATTACAAGCACATTGTGGCACAGAATGTGCGTCAACTAGTGACGCTGGCACACGCAGTGCGATGGAACTCGATAATCAAGTCTTCGCTTACTTGTAAAGCTATGAGACACGTTGAACATTCGCGTCGATCGACAAACCGGGACGGTAGACCATCTTTACGCCAAGAAAAGAAGCTGGACATGCGGAAACGGACACATACGCATTGCCTGCGCAGTTAGGCAGGCAATCCGATTAGGCGAACGCCCCCCCAGCGGTGCAGGTTTATCCGACATCCAATAATTAGTGCATGCTTCGATACATTCGAACGTTTTTTTTTTTTACTCAGCGAGAAATTTCTACTCAGTCATGTGTACGTACGGGTTGTGAGCCGAAAGATAGAAGCTAGACGAAGATTGACCGTGTGGTAATACACGAAAACTCTTCAACCACAAAAGTTTGGCCATAGCGCGAACATTTAGCTCTTTTTGTGTCGAACATTTCAACCGAACAACGACCGGGACCCGCGTCCACGACCGTGTGATTCCGCTCAAGCAAGATTAACTCAAGCGACAATGCCGGCGGCATGCTCAGGAATCGGGTTCGCGCCATTTGCCGAAATGCTTCGATGACCTTCGGTTCATCCACTTGGCGTTGCTGATGAGAACTCGTGTTAGTGTTGTGTCCGCGACAACTTCGCGGAATAGTCGCATGGCAGCTGAACTCGTGGCTCAGACATCGGAGCCAGCTCTTGTCCGACGTTGCAGCACCGATCCAACAAATCATCGATTAGCAACAGCGGAAGCATAAGGCCGACGAAAAGGCCCCACCGCGCACCGATGACCTGCTACCAGGCTACTTGTCTACCTGTCACGAAAACGGCGTGAGGCCTGCGCGGAACTGAGGCCATCGACACAGCAGCTTCGTGCAGCAGCAGCCTAGCAACCGTATGCGTGTCTGTGGGTTGTCAAACGATTCGGTTACCACCATCAGTGTATGGCCACACTCAGAGCGTAGATGTTTACGCGAGTCGTAAAATACAGCCGCTTTATGTACTTCCCTATGAAACAGAGGCCCTCGATAGCCATCTATGCCAGAACGTTATATCTAGCCGTCTCCCGCTTCTGCGGACCTATATCCTTGTAATCGTAGTTAATTGTGCAGTTTCTGGCACACCCATACGTCTTGGCCGAGCGCGTTGCAAAGGTTCTGCCAGAGTATATCTTCGTTTCGGGCATTAACTCTACATGTAGTGATTAATGTGCTTCGCCAGAGAGATGAGTCGGCGGAATCGCCCGACTGGATAAGCGCCGCCTCATCTAACGACTCGTCTATGACCTTCGCATGAAACAGCTGTTATTTTGACGAAGTGTAAACTTTCCTCTCGCGCTCTCTCACGTATAAGCTGTCTCGGATCTTCGAAATTAGCAGCACTTTCTCAGGGGCTCCGTTGCTTAATCGCGCCTCGGCTGAAGCACCTACACTCCTTGCAAATGGCGGAGCCTAGTCAATCTTAAGGACACTCGTGACTCTGTGCGGTTATTGTTGCTCGAAGTAGCGCTGCGAGCAGTTGTTAGCCGGCAAAATGTGAAGTTTATTGTGTCCTCCAGCGAGTTTATTGTGTCGGATAGTGCACCTGTGCATGTGTTCGTGCGTGCGTCTTGCGTACGTATGCGTCTGAATGTTTCGCGTTCAGCCAAACGTGATTGGCCGGTTCGTGGCTGCACCAAATGGCTACCTTTGCCGCCCCCTTCGTCCTGTTCGATGTAGGTAAAATGAAGTATTTCCGTGTGCGTTTCGAATTCCTCCCATTGACGCGTTCCTCCGGATAGCCGAGAGCGGGACAGGGCCAGCCTAGTTCTCCCGCATACAGTAAACACCAATATAGATTTTATTACTGTTATCTGGATGGCTGGAAATAAGCAGAGCCTCGGAGGCTCGAGGACTCAGCGCTTCGCCGATGTGGGTAACATTCTCCTGGAAAGGATGAACAGACGGCTTCTCCCATGTCGCCTGTGCAGGACCCGTAACGACGCCGGCCAGTTACCGAAGACGAGACCGGTGTTCGGCATCGCACCGTACCGGCCGTAAATGCGAAGACAAGCGTTCGCGCGTTATAAATAACAAAACGTAGTGAGATCTCATCGAAGAATGTTCTTCAAGCCTGGCCGTTCACCAGAACTGGTCTTCACGCTACCCCTTGCCATACGTAGCCACGTGGCCATTCCACGACTTCCAACCGATTCACAAAAGCACTGAGCAGAAAGGTCAACGCTCGGAAACCAAAACAACGACAGACATAAGGGTCATAAAACGCACACACTAATTCCTTGTGCGTCAACGGGTTACAACGGGAGAAATGCACAAGATGTCTACTCTAAAAAAAAAAACAACCGTTTTTCAATAGCTTCATCGAATCTATCGCTCACAAACCGCGGCATGAATTCAGTTGTCAGCCAAAATCATGCCAGTTAATCATGCAGATCTGCTAACTTGAAGGACTTGTCACTGACTAGTGTAGAGCTTCTCAGTTGTTAAATTGAGCGACCGTGAAAATATCTGAGTCAAATGCTGTCGAAATGAGAACGCCTGGACAGACGGACGGACGGGGGACGCGTCCGCAATGGCCTGCCTCACTGTGAGGTGAATAACGTACTAAAATGATGGTAAGTAGCCTCTTAGCAAAATTGGATCTCTCTCATTTATCGTCTGCTGCCCGCCCGATTCGTATGGACGCCTCAATAGTGTCGACGCCGAATACGCGCGGCAATTCAAAGCTCTCGACGCTACTCTCGGCGCTGGTATGTTTCTCTCAAAGCTACTGGGCGACCCTTTCGGGGGGGCGATGGCCTTCATCGTGAACGGTAGCAGCGGGGCCAGCCCAGCACCGACGACGCCGAGAATTCGTTCTCACTAGCGCGGCTTGCGTATGCCCTCGCATTAGCACCTAGAAGGCCCGAAAATCCCTCTGCTGAACAACCTCGTCTGTATCCCTCAGTGATCCCTAGACAGCCATTCCTCACCATCGACAGTAGAAAATTCCTCTCCCTATCTCTCTCTCTCTCTGTCTGTCTGTCTCTGCTTTGCTTTATTTCCCTCCTGTGAGACAGTAACGACGGATTCGAGTTCCTCCTTCCCGCCGCCCACTGGATGATGAATCGGACGGGTGGAACTGGTATCTTCACAGTGCAACGACTGGTTTTCCCTTGCAGCTCTAACCAGGCAAAATTACCTTTCCGTTTCGTCGCAGCGACGAAACGTAGCGCCAAGCTCCACGGAAACGAATCATCAAAGTCACAAAGTTCTCGTTCGCCTAAGGTCAGTAGCAGGTCTGAGCCGACCGGGTTCCTGCGTTTCGTTTCGGGACGGCTTGTGAAACGCTTGGCTAACCTTCTCCTTGGCCTTATTTCGTGTTAGTTTGTTCGCCTCCCCCCGCAAGCCCCCTTCAACGCACCCTTTCACTTCACTGGAC